>RCUC01144770.1:0-40356 GCA_003697995.1 Taxidea taxus jeffersonii | reverse complement strand
AAAACCAAAGTGTTCTTTAAAGGAGACTCCTGGCTTATGTTTTCTCTGTTCCAGAAAAAATTCCTTCCAGCCTTTAGCAGCTCTCACTTATAGAAAATTCTACCTTATATCGAGCTTTCTATCTCTTCAGTTACATCCATTGATTCTATTTAAAGCTCTGGACCTTTAAAGATAAAAACCCAGTCTCCCTCCTTATGTTAGCACTTCAAATGTTGTATGATAGTATTACATTGTGTACTCTTTCCTAAGTTGTAAATTTCCAATTTAAAAAACTGTGTCTGAAAGAACTTTTTTTTTTTTTAAGACTTTATTTCTTTGGCAGAAAGAGACACAGCAAGAGAGGGGACCACAAATAGGGGGAGTGGGAGAGGGAGAAGCAAGCTTCCCACTGAGCAGGGAGCCCAATTCAGGGCTTGATCCCAGGACCCTGGGATCATGACATGAGCCGAAGGCAGTGGCTTAACTTACTGAGCCACCCAGATGCCCCTGAAAGAACATTTTCTTAAGCCCACAGAGGCCACTGATGAAGTCTTACTTCTGTTGCTCACTACCTACGAGAGCTCTCTTCTGGCCCGTGCCTGTGTTACTGGGAGATGCCTGCCTATGTGAATTCCTTAGAATCAGGGGCTGTGTCCTATGCACCCTTGTATTGCTAGTAACTTGCCCCAGTAATTAGGACTAACATTTTTGTTTATTTTTGAACCAATAATGTTAATGAGTTCCTGAGGGTGGGGCCTTTATGTTGACATTAGTCTCCTTATAAAAAAAAAAAAGACACCAGAGAGCTTGTGTGCACACGCACTTGCTCCTTCCAGCCCCCAACAACGAGAAGATTCAGCAAGAGGTCGCTTCTACTAGCCAGGAAGAGCAGCCTCACTAGAGATCAACTATGTTGACATCTCACTGTTGGGTTTCTAGGCTAGAACTGTGAGGAAATAAGTTTCTGTTGCTTGAGCCACTAAAAGTCTGTGGTATTTTACTATGGCAGCCTGAGATGACCAAGACCTGAGATGATGTTTTAAATGAAATTTTTAGATGAATTGGGCCATTTCTACTAATAATACTCTCAGAATTTCCCTGTAAAGGAAACAGACTGAGTTTGACTTTTTAAAGACTAATTGTACTGGGACTTTGGACATCATGAAGCCTGATTTGTAGGTTTTATTGGGTATCATTGCAGGTACAGCTGGTTAGAACATAACAAGGTGCCACTAAATGGCTTTTGATGCATCATACAAACTCATCAACAGGGAGAAAATAGTGGGAAAACACACAACCCTTCTCCTTTATTCTGTAAGAAAATCAGTATATCCAGAACAGTGCCCAGAATCATAACTAATTGAACTGGACACACCGTTCTTGGGAGTATATAATTTGAAATGCCACATATGCTCCCCTGAACTGTGGCTGTATCTTTTTTTTTTTTAAGATTGTATTTATTTATTTGACAGACAGAGATCACAAGTAGGCAGAGAGGCAGGCAGAGCAAGGGGGAAGCAGGCTCCCTGCTGAGCAGAGAGCCCGATGCGGGGCTCGATCCAGGACCCTGAGATCATGACCTGAGCTGAAAGCAGAGGCTTTAACCCACTGAGCCACGCAGGCGCCCCTGTGGCTGTATCTTGGTAGGACCTGGTAGGAAGCTAAGTTGTGTAGAAGATTCTGAGGCCTTAGGAGGATCCTGATTGGCAGAGAACCAAACAAAGCCATTCTCTGAGTCAGTCAGATGTTCAGATTTCCAGTAAAGGTCCCACAAACAACGAACTGGGCATTGAGAGTTGAATGCCAGAACAGCAGCTTCTCTTTTCCAAAGCAGTCCTGTGTGCAGTCTGTTAACAAACTGTCAAAGACTTTGTACATCTGGATGACACAGTTGCAGAGTTAATTTTGGTTAGAGAAAACTATCTCCACCCCCACCCCCACCCCAGGTTTTAATTTGGGTGGAATTTTGACCAGAGCAAGAATCCTGTTGTGGACATTTCCAGTGTTTCTATGGACTGCCAGACATGGATGATTTTCGTAGGTAAAATTCGCATGTTGAGCAAAGTCTAGGCGAGGGTAGAGGCTTTATCTTACAAGGTCTTCAGCTCTGTGGACCAGCATCCTGGGACATTCACTATCCCATCCCAGGCTCGGGACTGCAAGATTTACATTACAGAAATAACTCTTTTTTAGGCTGGTACCACGTGGATGGTGCTTGAATCTGCGAGGACCACAGAGACGTTTCTCTTGCCTTATAGCACTGCGCAGTTTCTCACTCTTTGAAAAGAGCAACCAACATGGTCCATGTAGTTAAGGGCCTCTAGCACCTTCACTCATAGCATTTTGAGCATTAAACCTGTCTACTTAATCCTCCTCTTGTTTCTGATATTACTGATAGTCCATGTTAACCCAATGTCTCCAGACAGATCAGAGAACCAAACATCTCTTCCCATCCCAGTCCTTTTTTAAGCTAAAAATACACCTACTTTAATGACAGGACTCATTGGAGAATATTTGTAAGTATGGAGAAAGCAGAAAGTGAATAATGTTCATGATGTTGCATAAGTGAACCAGTACAAGAGTCAGATTCTTTTACCGTGCTCATAAGCTTTCCTGCTTTTCCCCTGAGTAGACTCTGGTCTGCTGCATAACACAGCTGCCTTCTGTTCTGTTGTTGCGCTAGACCCTTGATAATTTCCATCTGCAGTTAGGACCACCTCTGAAGCCTATTCGGTTCAGATTACCACCCGCAGAAAAGTCCAAGGAACCTTCAACACTCAGCTGTCAGGGGTCACCCTGAACACCTATCTTAGCAGTTTTCCTCACCATTCTGGCAGAGGTGGCCTTCTACTTCATGTGGATAGGCTCAGATGTTTTCATAACTTGGACTCAATATGTTGGCTTTTTAAATTTGAGTAAATTCAAAGTTATAAATAGATGCATTTGAGAAGCTATTCCTTTTTGCAAGAGTTGGAAATTTGGCCAAAGAATTAACCACAATTAACACAAGTAATGATGGATCCTGGTATTAAATGTATATAGAACTCATTCAATAAAATTTTACCTGCAACTATATGGAAACACGACAGTCATCCTGTATGTCAATATTTCATACTCTCCAAGTATATGAATTCAGATGATCTTAATAACAATTTTATAAAAACTATAGAACAAGAGTGGTGCCAATTTTGTAGTTATAGAATCTGAGAGAAATTGAATGACCCGTATATGAGGTCTCATTGATTGGGGGATTAAAATTAAAACCCAGATTGCGGTTTCAAGACCTATGTGCTTTCTTCCATATAGTGTCTACCTCTGAATCTTGGTACCTAATGATTCAGCTGGGTTGACACGTGGTATCCATTGCTATTTAAAGATTAAGGCTCAGGAATCCTCAGTATTAAGGATGATGAATATGAACTCATAATAATAATGGTGCATCTATGACACATATCTTTTCAGTGTCATCATAACTGTTTTTGATCTCTATGTGTCTTAACTATACTGTAAGCAGAAGGACTGGCTCCATGCCCATTAGAGGAATATGGAGGCCTACAATTTTTAGAATGAGTCAGAAGGCAAAATCTGCTGTTAATCTCTTATCAGCCTGTGACTGATTTCTAATAGCTGGGTTGCTGAATAAGTCAAACTCATGTAACTACCCATGTTCTGAATCTCTTTCCTCTTCAGTGTCAGGTACTTTATTTATTTCCTTCTGTTTGTGGAGCTTTTCTTGTCCCGATTAGCCCTATGTCTTTAAACAGGACTCATCACCTATGTCCAGGCGCTTCTACTCTGGAGGCAGCACGTCCTTGATGCTTACATTTGTCTGCCTGCTGGGATCAGAGGACTTCCTGGGGGAGATGTCATGGACTTTGGAGTTTGATCACGATGGGTTTGAATTGCTTTACTTTTAACCGTTAGCTTCAATCTCTACATCTCGCATGAGGTATGTGTTCCATTTCCATTTGCTAAATTGTAAAGCCAAAGCAAGTCCCTCACTTTCTGAAGTGTCAGTTTCATAGTTGACAAAATGCAACTGTTACTGTTACTTAAGAAGGTCCTCTCCAGTGTTGACCAGAGACTTACCTGCCCTCCGTCACTGCTTTTCAGGCCTTATGGATTCTCTGCAGATTCTGGAGAATATATCAAGGCTCCAGGCCTCTGTTTAAGTGGTCAGCTCTATTTTATGACAATCTGGGCTTCCAAATACCACGGGGGCAAGTATAAAATGACAAAGCAAAGTACAGGAGTTGAGATGAGCTCTTTCTAGGCATCAAGCTAAAGCAGTAAGCACATGTTATATACTGTGAAATCTAAAACAATGATCTACTGTGATTCAGATTTCCATACTTTATTGTCCCTCTTTACACCTACTACAGTCACATGTTTGCTTTATCTTGCCTTATTTTCCTTCCTAGTACTTATCAGTCCTTGCTGTCTGGCATCATGGTGTGGTTCTGTTTGCTTATTGTCAGATTACCTCTCAGGAACAAAGGTTCCCCCTCATGAAAGGAGGGTTACCTCTTTTTCCTTGGCACATAGAGGAGTGCTTGGCACACAGTGGTTCCTCAATAATATTTGTTAATGAAGAAGAAAGGCAGGAAAGAAGGAAGGAGGATACTTGTGGTAAGGTCTGAAAAATAAGAATTTTAACAATTTTGATGATAGTGATATCTAAGACTTACTGAGTGCTTATTCTGTCTTATTCTTCTTTTAAGAAGCTGATAGTGTTAACCTCATGATACAAATACATATTAAGAGATCGGCAAGATACATATTAAGATGTATACATCTTAATACATATTAAGAGATATTCAGTTTTCTTTTTTTAAAAAAAGATTTTATTTATTTATTTGACAGAGATCACAAGTAGGTAGAGAGGCAGGCAGGAGGGGGAAGCAGGCTCCCCACTGAGCAAAGAGCCCGATGTGGGGCTCAATCCCAGGACCCTAGGATCATGACCTGAGCTGAAGGCAGAGGCCCAACTGACTGAGCCACCCAGGTGCCCCGATATTAAGTTTTCTTAACAGGAAAACTGAGACAAAGGAGTTCAGGTCACCTGTCCAAGGTCACACAGCTCATAATAAATCTTCAGACTGAGGCAGTTTACCTCCAGATTTCATGCTCTTGATCCCCTTGATCTGTTGCCTCTTTTTGGTAGTATGTAATTGATTCATGGAATAAAAAAAAATAGGCTGAACATTTATTGTGTTGAAGCAATGACTTAAGAGACTCAAAGAAGGCTCTCAGTAATTGTTATTGAATCCTATAAACTCAAAAAAATACTTCTTATTTGGATGAACTTACAATGAACACTTAAGAGGGCTTGGAGAGAGACAAGGATCAGGCTGGATCACACATTTCTTGTTCCAACCCACTGTAGATTGATACATTGTAAACACTTCAAAGGACATCCTCATGCAACTCTGAGGGTATTTCAAGGAACCTTCCCATCTGGAATCTGTGCTGATTTCTTTTCATATTGTATTTCCCTAAGGATGACTCAGAGGAAATTGAGGTTTCAGAAATATGTTGTGTTTTTTATGGCATTTCTCTACCTTCACTGCAGCCATTTTAAAGATAAGTGTTGTGGTTGTGCTTTTTCCCATTAAGCCAAAGGAAAGAAACTCACTTTGTCAATCATTTTCCACAACTTCTTTAATCCTAATAACATTTACACTTGTGTCATTATGATGGTGGTGATAGTCCCATTGACTGTGGTATAAATACTCCACAATGAGGGCAAAAAGAGAGTGGGGGGAAAAAAGCCCTAGATAACAGAATTATAGTTGAAAACAGTTGTTGGATAACAATTTTGTGTATTGAACTATACTACATATTGTGAGGGGCATGAAGAAACATGTTGTCACCCTAGCCTCAAAGAGTACATAGTCTGTTGGTGAGCCGGAGGTAGACCGGCTGTCTCCAGCAGGGGTTTGGGGAAGGGGTCGGGGAGGGACAGGTAGGAAACAGACACAAAGTGCGACGATCACACATCCACTGGGAAATGACTAATTTCAACTGGAAGATCATTTAGTGCCTTATGGAAAAGTGGTATTTGAAATAGGTCTTGAAAGATGGCATAGACTCTCTTTAAAAACACCATGAAAAGCAAAGAAGAAATTTGTAAATGTGGAGATGTGGGGGGAGGACGTAGGAGAATGCAGCCATCTCAGGAGGCTCTTCCTTTTTTCCTCCTTCTCTCACTGTTTCCCTCCCTCTATTCCTTCTTTTCCTTTCTTCTCTCCCCTTCCTTCTTTCCTCCCTTGCTTCCAATGTGTCATGGGCCAGAGGAGAAGTCCACAAACCTCTTCCCGGTACCTACGGTCATGCCCGATGCACGTGATTCTCAATATATGTCCCTGGAAAGTAAATGGGTATGCTGTGTGCGGATGGGAGCTCAGAGAGGCTAACAGTTCTAATTTGCAGATTAAGGAAATACTTCCGTGCTAGATCACCTGATGAAAGTCAATTAAAAAAATTATGAGTATCTACACGAGTCACCCATGGATCCCTCTGGCGCCCCATGGTGTAATTGCAAGAGAGAGAAACGAATGAAGAGAAATTCACAGAGGTAGGTTGGTTGTCTGACTCTCTCTCCTAATAGACTCTGAGAAGTCTAGGACAGGAACCGTGTCTTTCTCATTCAATAGGTGTTTGATTTAGTACCTATGATGTGTTAACCGCTGTGTGAAGTATCATGGTAGAAAAATGAAAGAGACGGTTTTTGCCAATGCTGTGCTTGAAATTGATGGGGAAGAAAGAGATGATGGGAGTGTATGCTACTGCTGATTATTAGAGAGTATCCGCTGCCAGGCAGCCGTGCCAGGCACAGCAAACACAGTGTTTATTTGGCGTGCTCTGGGGTGAGTATTATCTCTGTTTTAGAGATGAGGATTCAAAGCTTAGGCTAAAGCAACTTGCCCAAGGCCACGTAGCTGTGTTAGGGGGTAGAGCTGAGATGAAAACCTTCTGACTCCAAAGCCTCTGCTAAGAGCAGCTGAGGGCTGTTCATCCTACAGCTTTAGGGGTTGAGTCTTACGGGGTTGAGTCCCTTCTTGTGTTGAGTGTGAAATAATGGATCCGGAATTTATAAAGAGGAGAAGGAATGGAGAGGACATTTGAGGCAATAGAGCAAGTGGTTTATTAAGGCTCGGTGTGTTGAGACAGAGATGGAAGATGCGGGTAGCGAGATAGAAATGCACTTTGAAGCAGCCCCGAGTGCTTGGGCTCGCACAGTGTCTCACCCCCTTGGCTGAACATTAGAATCGCCTGCAGGCTGTTTAAATATAAAAGCCTGGATACCTGTCCAGACCAGTTCAAACAAAGCCTCAAGGGGTAGGGGCAGGCATCTGTATTTTTATTTATTTATCTGAGAGAGAGAGCGAGAGCATGAGCAGGGAGCAGGGAGCCCGATTCGGGACTGGATCCTGGACTCCAGGATCATGACTTGAGCCGAAGGCAGTCGTTTAACCAACTGAGCCACCCAAGCATCCCTAGGCATCTGTATTTTTTAATGTTCCTCTGGTGTCCCTGGTCCAGGGCTGGGGGTGGGGTATCCCTGGGCTGCAGTGGTAGGAACCACTGAGGGAGGTCTAGCCTGGTGGAGGCCTAGAGCAGAGGCAGGAAGATCATTTAGAAGCGCCTAATGAGAAATGACGGAGGCCTAAATAAAGGTGGGTGAAGTGGAAGGAAGCAAGGAAAGATACATGAAAGGCGATCAGGGAGCAAGCAGGATACACAGCTTCCCTCTGGTGGGTTGGATGAGAATGGGGCGTGAGTCTTCAATATCTCGCTGCAGTGACTGTGCGAAAGTTAATGCCACCTGTTGAAATGGCGAGTAGGGGAAGGACAGGGATGGGGGAGTGACGGTGAAGCACAAGGCTCAGGACTGGGACTGGGATGGAGGAGTTAGAAAAGCCGTAGAAAAGCCGGGGGAGGGGGGAAGAGAATGTTGTGAGTTGTGCCAAGAGCCCCTGGAATAAGGAAACAACAGGCTTTTAGTGAATTCGTTGAAAACAGAATGTGAGATTGACATGGGTTTTTCTCCCTTTGTCTGCCTTCCAAACAGAGCCCTGCTTTGGATTTATAAGGCTAAAGAGCAGAACTAGAAGAGGCCTCTGCCAGTTATTAGGTCATTGTCCTGGGCTCCAGACTTACCCTCTGCTCTGTGGTCTCGGGGCTGCCAATTGGTGCCTGTTAGGCTCTGCCAGTGAGGGGCGCCAGAGGGATCCCGCCAGGCTGCCGGAGGGACAAGCTCTGTCCTTATTCTTCCCCAGGGCGGTAACCGGGAGCATCACTTTAGAATTGTTTCTTCCATCTGCAGGAACAGTTTCTTTGCTTCCCATAGCCACAGCTGAAACCGTTAGTAGTTCTTCCTATACTTGCCGAAATGGCTTCCCCGTGGCTCCCCGCCAGAGACCCCCAGCAAGAATGGTCTGATGTCCCCTCTCCAGAGACCTGGGTCCCAAGCCCACAGGGCCCTTTCTCTGAGCTTAGATACGTGGGCACTAGCCAAGCGGCATCTTTCCCTCAAATATCTGTGTTTCGGCTCCACAGAACCCCGTCTCTGTTCTGTTTTAATAATTTTAACCGCTTCCCTTTGTTGCTTCAACCCGAGGGATGGAGCTGTTTTCCGCAGTTGTTATCCTTGATACCTTCAACTTCTTTTGTTATGCTTCCCATTACCTATTTAGGAGCCTTATAACTAGTTAACAGTTTTTTTATATTAAATTTTCATGGTTCAAATAGGGACTGTTGTGTCTGTTTCCTGAATGAGCCCTTCCTTACAGAGAAATTGGTTTCCAGGGGTCATTTCAGGACACAGATCCTCAGAATTATTTGGGGATTAGTTTAGTCGTGTTCTTGAGCTTAAATGCAATATTGATCTCCTTTCCAATGGGAAATGGGATTCTAAAGCCTATGGCAGGTAGCCTCGTTACAATCAATCAAGTTACTGCCTGTGATTGATTTTGATGAAGTATTTACTGAAGAAGTGCCTTGGGGACTCAAGTGGCTACTGCGCTCAACAATGGTGGGAATGAAGTTGCCAATAAGGATGGTAGGATGGCATGGATTGATGGGTGCATTGGAGTGCTTGCAGAATAGAAATGATGAACAAGTCTTTATAATTTTAGCTCAGGTCATGGAACCACGAAGCTTCCATGGTAACCCTAAATCAATCTTTTCTTTTTGTAGCCTCAGGACCAATATTTCAAACATCAAACTCAAAATGCTATGTTTGCAGAATTATGATATGTATTGAATTCATAGTCTCACCAAGTCTCTCATGAGAAAGTTGAGGGCCTCGATTAGGAAGGAGTAAGGACTCAAACTTGAAATGGACACATAAAGTTGCAATCAGGGGAAGCTAAGACTCTTAGACCCAAGTCACTCTGAGCCTCCCTTGTCAGTGGAAGCTGACTGCATCTGTCTGAAAAGACCAGCCTTCCCTTGCTTGAAAACCTTGCAAAGATTAACTAGGAGCTGTTGCCTTGCATGTGGAGCCCATTTTACTCAAGATTAACCTCCATCATCTCTTGTTGCCACTAGACTTTGCCAATAGAGGGCGCCAGAAGTAGGTTATAAAATTGGATAGAAAGGTGGAAGACATTTGGTCTTTTCCTGTTCCCTGTGGGCTGTCCGCTCGCCATCCCTGTGTGATTCACCCTAGCAAGACTTTATCCCAGGGTGGGAGTGCCTTCCTAGAGTAGTAGCTGAATTCAGCTTGTAGTTCTCTCAAGACTTTGCAGTTTTCTTCAAGATCATACCTTCCCTCACACACTCCAGCACCGGCCAAGCAGCACCTGTTCCGTAAAGGCGAGAGTTTCAGCTACATGGACTCCTTCTTTAAGTCTCTAAGTTTTAATAATCCCACCATCAACCCTTTTCTGTGTCTGTGCCGGGAATAGTAGTGACTTCTTGTGGTTGTTGTCTCTATGATATTATAAAATTCTCTTTTTATCCTTTCATTTTTTTTAAGCTATCAACTTTATTCCTAGTTAACAATTTATGTTAAATTCTCTCTGTTCTTGTTTTTCTCCTTGGCTGGACCTCTACTAAGATGAAACCATAGAATATCTATGTTGAATTCTATTAGGAAGGGCAGGGGACCCTTGAAAGGAAAAGAAAGAAAAAAATTAATAAGAGAAGCAGAGAAAGGGAAAGGTCCCTATTGGGAGAAATTGGGAGAGTTGGAAGAGAGAAGGAATTGGGGGGGGCGGTGGACGTCATACTGTGAAAAAAGATATTTGTGGAAGTAGGTGGATATATAGCTTTGCTGCATGGTATGACCTGAAATCCCTCACTTTATGCTTTCACATAAGGCTGCAGTAAAGACTAGACATTTGGATATGTACTTCGGAACGCAACACTTGGCTGAGACCAAACACAGATAAAAATAGTTACATTTGGAGCTACGAGGTGGCTGTTGGACCCCAAGTGTAGTATTTGCAGCATCCCAGACACAACAGTGATTCCAGAACTGAGCCAAGAGAGAACTTTCACTATTGCCCTTTGGCTCATGGACTTGTAGTGCAGGGGAGCAGGAAGTGACTCAGCTTGAAACAGGATGGTCTCCTGAATGCTAGCAGCACATTGCAAAAGCTGAGTTATTGCAACTCGGGGTATGTGACCTGCTAACGGTGAACAGAGAATTCAGAATATCTAGTGCAAATTCAGTAAATTGAGCCTATCTTGAAAGTCTGATGTAAATTTTCTGGTTAGTTTTCCACCCAGGTTCAACTGATTTATCAGTTTCTTGAGAAATTGATGCTCTCTGGAGGGGAAGAAAAGATTTGTAGCAAACAAGTTTCAACTAGGTATTTTGAAGATTTTTCCCTGTTCCACTCTCTGAAAAGAGAGCTCCGAGATCTCTACAGGTAGCCTGATTCACCGGTTGAGGGTGCGTTTCCTACAATCTGCCAACTGTGGAACAAATCACAACACGGGAGGAGGTAAAGGAAAGACTGACCAGTTACAACGGTCATGACATGAGGTAATTAGAAAAATACCAGAGCTTCAGTAGAGTGTTTGGGTGTCCAATAGTAGGAATTATCTGCATCTTCAAAACCATTAAAAAAATAAATAAATATTTCAGTGGTGGCTGGCCTGACCATCTTTGGAAGAGCCTATGACTGTATGGAGAGTCCATAATTACAAATCAAATAAGACAGAAATGGTGCGCATGGTTTTTTCTGGCATGAAGGAATTTTGGAGAGAGACACATAAAGGAAGCTGGTCACTGTGGCCAGTGCTTTGGAATGTACCCAGCAGGATGAGATATTCTGACTGGAGTTACTGACAGAATTACATGGGATGGGGGAGGAGTATTTCTCCAAGGAAAGTTGGGATGCTAACGTCAGAAGACGAGTGGAAAATGTGGAGGACACAGAAAAGTAATGGATAGCCATTGCAAAATGTCATTAAAATAATTATGGAAATCTCCCTGTTGTCTTGCAGCTGACTTTTTTACACAGGCAACAAGGAGAAGTGTTATATTGTAAGGTTTGCCAACTTTAAAAAATTTATTTAATAATTACATTAAAGAAATTTCCAGAATATTTAATTCGGTTAGGACTGTGTATTAAGAAAATACCTTTATTGTCCTGTATTCTCAATTCTGACATTTTCTGAATAAATAGTATATTCCTGGGAGTAATTTCAGATCAAACAGAACCTAGCCCAGGGTTAACTGTAAATAGTTAAGAGTTTCAAGTGCTAACTTTGGAATAAACTAGAAGGAATATAATTATTAGAATTTTTTATTTATACTTTGAATTAAAGTAGTACTTTTACTCCCCAAAGCAATTTACTGATTCAGTGCATCCCTATCAAAACACCCATAGCATTTTCCAAAGAAATAGAACAAATAATACTACAATCTGTATGGGACCACAAGATAACCAAAATAGCCAAAGCAATGTTGAGAAAGAAGGATAAAGCTGGAGGTACCAATTTCAGATTTCAAGGTATGTTACAAAGCTGTAGTAAAAAGAACAGTATGGTACCATTACAAAAATAGACACAGAGATCAGTAGAGAGCTCAGAAATGAACCCACGGCATGTGGTCAGTTATACTAGGACAGAGGAGGTTCAGATATCCAATGGGGTGAAAGACAGTCTCTTCAATAACTGTTGCTTGGAAAACTGGACAGCTACATGCAAAAGAATGAATCTGGACTCGATTCTTACACCATACACAAAAGTAAGCTCAGAATGGACCCGAAACCATAAAATCCTAGAGGAGAGCTCAGGCAGTAATTTCTTTGATATTGGCCATAACAACATTTTTCTAGATATTTCTCCTAAGGCAAGGGAAACAAAAGCAAAATTAACTATTGGGACAATATCAAAATAAAAAGCCTCTGCACAGCAAAGAAAACCATCAACAAAACAGCAAGGTAAACTTCTGAATGGGAGAAGATATTTGCAAATGATGTATCCAATAAGGGGTTACTACCCAAAATATGTAAAGAACTTACACAACTTCAACACCAAAAAAACCCAAGCAACGCAATTTAAAAAATGGGCAGAGGACCTGTAGACATTTTTCCAAAGAAGACAATACAGATGGCCAATAGACACATGAAAAGATGCTCAGCGTCACTCATTATTAGGGAAATGCAAATGAAAACCGCAATGAGATATCACCTCACACCTGTCAGAGTGGTTAAAATAAAAAAGACAAGAAATGGCAAGTGTTGGCGAGGATGTGGAGAGAAAGGAATGATCAAGCACTGTTGGCAGGAACGTAAACTGGTGCAGCCACTCTGGAAAACAGTATGGAGTTTCTTCAAAAAATTAAAAAAAATACCATATGATTCTATAATGCCACTACTGGGTATTTACCCAAAGAAAATGATAATGCTAATTCAAAAAGATATAAGCACCCCTGTGTTTATTGTGGCATTATTTACACTAGCCAACATGGAAGCACCGATGAACAAATGGATAGTATTCGCTGATAAATGAATGGGTAAGGAAGTGTGGAGTGTGTGTGTATTACACACCCATAAAAAAAAAAAAGATGAAGTCTTGCCATTTTAGACAACATAGATGGACCCAGAGGGTATTATGCTAGTCAGGTAAGTTAGAGAAAGACAGATGCCATATGATTTCACTCATATAGGGGATCTAAAAAACAAAACAAATGAATAAATGAACAAAAAGCTGAATCAGACCTATAAATGCAGAGAACAATTTGATGGCTCCCAGAGAGGAAGGAGCCCAGGGGAGTGGGAGATACAGGCTTCCAGCTATGGAATGAATAAGTCATAGAAATACAAGGAAGGAATAGAAGATACAGTATAGGGAATAGAATTAATGGTGTTGTAATAGCACTGTATGGGGACAAGTGGTGGCTATACTTGTAGTGAGCATGGGATACTATATAGAGAAGTTGAATCCTTATGTCATACACCTGAAACTAATGTAACACTTTTGTGTCAACTATACTTCAAAAAATTAAAAAATAAGTAGGAAAAGTATTTTTTAAGAAATTCATATGCCTCCAGACCTTACAAGAAAAACTCATCAACAGTTGTCCAGAATCTCTTAAAATCAAGCAATTTCTGTGATGAGGCACCGCAACTAAATTTCATGACACCTGGCAGGACAGAAAATACCCAGCAGCTAGTGCCCGTCTGTAAGGATTTGGACACCTTTGGAAAGAGTAAATATGAAACAAATTAGAGAGGAAACCAAGGGAACAGAAGCTTGCTCACTTTCCAGACTGAGACCTCAAGCTAAATATAATTTGGAAAAGAGAATTAGTCCGGAAATCTGGGCTGAGAACATGCTAACCAAAGCCTGTTGAGGTCCTCCAAAATGCCGAAAATGGGTGGTTATTTATAAATACAATAAATTTACAGAAGACTGTTATACTAATATCAGAGTTTAACAGTTTACTTTTGAGTCTATATTTAATGTGTAACTTTGAATTGTCTTAGATTAAGTTATAAGCATACATTCAAATAGTTGATGCAGGTAACAATCCATTTACTTTCTTTTTGAAGTGATACATTATAAAAAATGATGGTCAAAATACTGCTATATTTCTAACATTTCTAACTGAGCCCAAGCTTGGGTCTCTACACTAGGAAGAGACCCCCTTATAGTTCCTCAGAAAATTCTTTTCTATGGAGGGATTCCAAGATGATCACCATTTATTCTTCATTCTGCTCTCTGATATAAAGAGTTTGCAGTACATTCTTTCCTAACAGAATGCCTTATGTGTAAGGAGCAAAAAGAATTGTGAGAAATGGAGCTCCTTCTTCTCCATCTTCTGAGTACATCCCTCTACCCCAAACACACCGCCTATAACTTATCCTACAACTGGCACCTCACTGCCACCAGCAGTGGTCACTAAGTACAACCCCTGGGGGAAAAATGATGACAGCATCCCATTACACTTGCAGAAGTTGACATGTGTGCCCCGAGGAATTCCATGCACCCAGCAACCGTAGCATGGAGTGCTTGTGAGTACCTCCAACTCCGTCTCCCAAAAAGTCACATTTAGTTTGGTTTCATAAAATATGCTTAGCCTCTGGGTTAGTGTTTAGTTACACAAAAACAGATTGGCTCCAGGGTGCCCTGAAGGGTGAGTTTGCAATCACGCACATCATTATAGTGGGAGAAACTGGGGACCACCTAGGATCAATTATAGAAAACTGGAAACCCTGGCATCTTACTAGAACCAGGGAAGGACCAGACCTTTAAAAAACCCTTCTCATTAGGCTTCCTCTTCCATCTCTTCTTTGAGATTGTAACACTAAAAAGGTCTAAATTTTAGATAAATCTATAATATATGCATACAGAATTAATGAATAAAAACTGAGAAATGAAATTTTTACTAGCTTATGAGTAGTTAGCCTATATAGAGTAGATTCTTCTCTGAACCCATGCTCAAACTCTGTATTTTGTTTGGAAAACAGGTAGTGGTGAAAGGAACATATTCTATAGTTCAAGACCCTTGGGATAGAATCTCAGTTTTCTCAGTTATTATGTGTATTATCTTAAGTAAACTATTTGGTATATTTAAGGGACATTTCATTACGTGTAAAAAGGAGACTAATAAAACCTACTTCCTTGGATTCTTGGGATGGTTAAATGCCAATATTTGTAAAGCCCTGATGATATGTGTGGGTTTTAAAAAAAAAGTTTTTTAAAGTAATGTCTACACCCAAAATGAGGCTTGAACTCACAACCTTGAGATTAAAAGTTGCAAGGTCCACGAACTGAGCCAGCCATGCACTGTCCCCTGCAACCCGATGATGTCTTATACATAATAAGTGCCCAGTAAAATTTACTGCCTTTCTCTGGGTACAGAGGGAAACAAATGTAGCCCAATGTCCCCACGCAGCCGATTTACAAAGTTTTACAACTGGTCAAGGGAGTAAGATTTTATATGTCTGCAATTTAGTATAAAAACTCTTTGTGTATGAATTTGAGTCTTGGTTATACTATTATTATTTTTTTTTACTGCATGTGTCTTTTACTGTGAACTTTCTCTATTTTTTGGAATAGAATTTAGATTTGGAATATAAAACACAATCAAATGACAGTCAAAACACATTTTCTACAAAGTTGCTAACCCGCCTCAGTATACTTACTAACAGTAGTCTCTGCAGGAAACAGAGTTTCCAAATTCAGACACCTTTCATATAATAATCACCGTAAGCAAAGCAAATGCCTCCCTGTAGAGATTAAATAACATGTAGCTGTACTATGTATATGAGGAAAATACTATGTTTTGTTAGTTAAGAGCTAGCTAGTCGTTCTACCTCCATTCAGTAGTGGTTAAAGCCTCTCGTCTTTTTTGTTCTTGCTCATATTTGTGCCCTGACAGCCAGCTGATTACTTGGGTCTAGTAGTCTTTCTTGACCCTACATTTGTAATCTGCTTCTGAGATGTTGCATTTAGAATTGCCCTGGAGACAGATAAATAATTACTCTATGGGAAATTAGAGGAACAACCCTCCCACTTGGCGGTGTGCTAGTGTGCTTTCTGAAGCTCTTCGATAGGGACGTGACAACTCAGATGTGCCAGGCATGTTTACAATTTCTACTGAATGGAATGCCACTCAAAAGAAAACAACTATCATCGCACCTTTTGTCCCAAATACTAATGACCAGAGTGGCCTGGATTTTTCTCTCACAGCCTTGAATGGAAAGATCTTGCTGGCCTGAAATGAGGTTGGAAATGAAAATAATTGAGTTCTTCTCTTTTGATACTCATTCTTTCCACTGCTGACATGAGTCCCAGCCACTGTTCATCTCTGGATGGCTGAATTGGTCGGTCTGCCCTTGGTCCTTTTTAATTTCCACTCCTTCTTCTCGGCGTGGTAGATAGATTTTAATGGCTCGGGAGTTCACAAAAGAAGGTGTAATAGTATCAGAATTTTTTCCCTTATAGGGATTATTCGGATGCATCCCTGTATTTGCAAGATAAGAAATGTGAGGTTCCTCTTGCTTGCCCTCCTCATAGGCCGGAACAGGATTAGGGCTAGAACCCAGACTGGGACATCACTACCATTCCACCATGAGTTATTCCCAAGTTCAATCTAAGGATCCATTTTTTGGTGCCAGTATCCAATGGGACAACATTCATCCAAGATTATGAGACAGATTTCCTAGATTAAAAGAAACAGTAATTTTCCAAAGGGTCCCTAATTAATGCAATTCAATGAACCCTGTTTAAAGACCAGTATTTTAGTCATAATATATATATTCTGGTTCAGGAAATGATTACCTTGATTACCTTTTCACTAGATCCACGTAATAGATCATTTTCAGCCAATTACAAGGTCTGGGAGTTGGTTTATGTGTGCAGAGAGCCCAAACATATTTTCACTTCCACTCTGTGTCCTAAAATTGTGATGATGTGCTATTCCATTTGAATCTCTCAAGCAGTCAAGATATTTCCTAGATAAGAAGCCTCTTCCAACCCTTTGGTGTGCAGAAGTACTCATCTGTCAAAAGCAGTGTAAGATGTCAGCTTGCTGAGCCACTCATGAATGTGCCTCTACTTGCATGACATAAAAAGTTTGGACCACACCATGGCAAAGAAGAAACTGCTGCATAATTTAAATGTTAACTTCAGTAGCCTTTTAATTTGCAGAAAATGCTCAGTCATATTTTTGCAGAAATTCAAGGATCTACCTACCCTGGTCTCTGATATATTTGGATCGAGTCTATAAGAGATTCTCTCTCTCCCCCAAGGACCATTGACAGAATGTGTTTCTACGGGGTGGGGGTGGGGTGGGGGTGGGAGGAGGTTGGGTTGAAGGTGACAGTGATTTTGTAGGAGGAAGGAGATCACACTCAGCTGCTCCCCAAACACACATCCTGCCAACTACTCTGTGTGGCTGCTCTGGTAGCCCCCATGCTGCTGACAGGTGATGAGAGAGACATGACAAGAAGGAAAGGATGGTCTTCGAGTTAAAGGCTGAGGTTGAAAATTGGGTTCCTTCTTGACCCAGGGCAAGATGAAGGAAGTGAAGTTAAGCTTCACCATGGTCTATGTTGAGTGGTCCTTCTAGGTCTAGAAGGGCTAGCCTCCAACATCAGGTCAACAGTCTGTGAAAAGAATAGGAATCCTGCCTCAGGAAGGAGCTGATATTTCCCCACTGATGGTTCCCCTGAGGCATTTTTGTAGGAAAAGTGTTGCTGGCACCCACTGAGCCTGTGACTCTAGGCAGTAGGTATCTCTGGGGTGTGGATTAGCATAGCAGAAAAGATACCTGCTGTGGAATCTGAAAGATTGAGCTTTGGTAGGTGGTTCCACTAGTGCATTTGGGGCATTAAAGGATCATTACTACAGGCATTTGAGGACAACTTGCCTTTGTGCAGACCTCTTCCATAACAAGACCCCTTTAAATATTTTTATTTATTTATTTGACAGATATCACAAGCAGGCAGAGAGGTAGGCAGAGAGAGAGGGGGAGGCAGGCTCCCTGCTGAGCAGAGATCCCAATGCCCAGGAACCTGGGATCATGACCTGGGCCAAAGCTTTAACCCACTGAGCCACCCAGGCCCCCCAACGAGACCCCTTTAATAACAAAAATTAAAAACTCATGTCACAACCTTTACCTCCACACCATTTTTAGAGTCTTCTAGATCAGCTTTCTCTCCCTCCTCTACTTTCTTCACTTGCATGCCTCCCTCTCCTCCCCACTGCGCAGACATACATTCCATATGTAAATAGCTGAAGTCACTGCATTCTGAATAGACAAAGTAAAACAGAAGCAAAGTATCTGTCTTCAGAGAACTATGGTTCAACCAAGAATGTAAGAAAAATTATATATGGGGCGCCTGGGGGGCTCAGTCAGTGAAGCGTCTGCCTTCAGCTCAGGTCATGATCTCAGGGTCCTGGGATAGAGTCCCACATCAGGGTCTCTGCTTTGCAGGGGGCCTGCTTCTCCTTCTAACTCTCTTTTTCTGTATCTTATGAATAAACAAACAAAATTAAAAAAAAAAACTTATATATGAATTCCCAAGTAGAGAAAAATATGTTCTCTGTGAGAAGATTAGAAGATACTCCTATCTCATGCCATCACAGGACAGGTCTCAGTAGACTGATACTGTCTATGTCTCTTTGCTTCCATCTTTGTGTACCTCAGGTATAAATATCTTTTATTCCCAATGATCAATGGCTAAAATCCAATCAACCTTGACTCTGTTCTTTAGACAAGTTTTGACGGCCATGAGTATGTATACTTTGCTCCTAAGGACCCTCCAGAACGTACTGATAGGCCCACCTCCTTTCACTTTAAGATGGAATCACTGACATTTAATGACTATGCTTATTTTTAGCTTGCCCACTTTTCCATTCAATAGCCTTGGATCAACCTTAGGTTTTCCCCTAAGATTTTGGAAAGATTTAAGAAAGCCTTATAACTCTAGGACTCAGTGAGCAAAGATGAGTTGTTCCAGTTAATCAAATGTACTGTTAGATTTACCTCTTACTCTTATTCCAACATGTATTAGAGTGTGACCTAAGCCAGACTTTTGCAGTTGCTCTAATGTCATTTATTAAATATAATTACATAATTGCGATGTGTTGTACAGCTGTAATGAACATACAGATATTGAAAGAGGAGAAGAGTTAAAGCACTGAGAAGGGCTGAGAGTTTAAGTGAATTCAGGGCAAGGACAAAAATCGATGTTATTTTAAAAGTTTGTTTTAGTCTCTGAATAAAGCCCCTGGCCATTTTGTTATGACACTCCATGAGAAAACAAATATTGAAGTCTGGGTTAGCTCAAAGCAAAATCAAAAGGGGTCTGATGAACCCTTGACACTCTCCTTCCCTGATCAAATTACTGATCCCCTGTTGTTTTCACCCATAAGTTGAGATTCCTGCTGCCCCAGGGTCATCCCCTAGTGTGGTCTCCCACCCTGGCTAAACCCCATTCTCTGGACCTGAATTGCTTTCTAGGCTTTGACAGAATTTCTCCCTGCTCTCTCTTTCCCTTGGGATCTTACTGGGTTCTTTAATGAACATTTAAAATGTTAGTAGGTTACTATATATATTTCTTTCTGCTCCACCCAATAATTTAAAAGTATATAATTTTTCATATGTATATATGTAAAATATCTATATGTATATTTAAAGTACAACATACAATATATGTTTACATAGTTTGTTTTTTCATGCTTATTGCCCTAATCTCTGGGTATGTGAAATATGATTGTTAAATAATGATTTTTATGTGTAATATTAGAGACTATACACTTCTTGCATTTCCAATATATTTGCAATGTTTTAATATTTAACAGTTATTTCTTATTGGACTGACATTGTCTGCTGTAATCTCTTGGGAACTCACTATTTCTAGTTTTTAATAACAGAAATATAGCAAAGATTTAACATGGAGCCTCACCTAAAATTTAGATAGATACAGGCTGATAGATCTAGTCCCGCTAACTGATGTTCTGTGCCCAACAGAAGCCTGTCTGGATGGGGACCTAGAAGGGAGGTGTAGGGTATGATGATTTTAGTCTAGCAATAAAATGTCAAGATCAGAAAGGAATACTGATAAGGAGATCAGCATGGTGGCTGCCATCATAACTTATACACATGGTTCAACCAGGAATACATTTCAATATATAGGAAGCAAAGGGCTGTAAGTAAAAACGTAAGTTTTAAAAAATTCAATTTCTCAGTAAGTGATTGAAATCACTAAACAAAATTGCTTTGGGTTACAGTCCTTGTTGTTGCCAATAATGGCATGGCTTAAGGGATGGAAAAGTCACAGTTACTGGAGGATTACATGAGAGCAGTGGTGGTGATACCTATTGGAGATGGCAGTCTCTGGTGAGAAGCACAAAGCAAGAGTGTTGTCCACTGGGAGACTGGTCTGTGCTACATGGGGACACCTCTGGGGACTTCGGGAAATGCCTGGGGAAAGAGCATCTGCCAGCAGGTAAGGAAAAGATGCCCCAAGAATTCCAAGTTCTTAATAATGCTGTAAGCCCGATAGTTCCTGTGATCTAATGATGACTGGGGAATTTGGTTACATAATCAACACTTCTAAAACATCTTTGTATTTACAGATTTACTTCCTCCTCTCTAAAATTAGTTCCTTGGGACAATATCCAGAAATAAGAAGAATTTTAAAAAGTTCTGGGGTAACATTTATGTTTCTTTTGAAAATATCTTTTATTTCTAATGGGTACTGTTCCTTTAGGAGAGCATTTGGGGCAAATGAGACTCCTGAAACCAGTAATATTCCAGGCTTTGTATCAATGTTCATATTCTCCATTCCCAAAGGGCTCACACTAATTAAAGTCTCCCCTTATTAATTTTAATTGATGAAAGAAGAAATATGGCTTCTGGATATGCTATAGTTATACTAACTTATCTGAGATGATTATATCTAATCTAGTTTCAGAGTCAGACATATATATATATATATATATATATATATATATATATTTAAAAGGTAGAGGAAGATTCCTGCTATATTTCATTTATGGTCAGCATCACCCTCTGGGCTATTTCAGAAACTTCCCTGCCTTTAGGTAAGTCCTGTCATGTTCAGTTTTTTTTTTTTCCTTTTCTGATAATCCAGTCTCTTGGGATCCGAATGGTAAACAATAATTTTTTTGCAACTGGGCAACAAGATTGAGTAGAATTATGTTTACCTACAGAAATGATTCTTGACAGAAGAAGCAAAACTATAGAGAGTCACACAGAGATTTCCACTGAGATGCCCTCGAAAAACAGTAAGTAATGAAAAGATGCATATTTTCTCTGATACTTAATGTTCTTTAAAAATAGGACATCGTTTTTACTCTTATTTCCACAGTGAGGTACAGGTATGATTTCTTGCCTTTGCCACAGTGATTCTATTTCACTAAAACCATAATCACTATTCCAAGAAAATTTATCAGTAGAATGAAAGTCACTTGTGAAGAACCAATGTAACCTGTACTCCCAATAACCAGTTTCCCTTTTCTTTTTTGAGATTTACACTTTTGAAGTATGCAGAATGGATTATGAATTATCTGAGAAGTAATGATCTATCCCCAAGTTATTTTATTAGCTAAAACAAAGATGTTTTAGAAGTGTTGATTATGTAACCAAATTCCCCAGTCATCATTAGATCACAGGAACTATCGGGCTCACAGCATTATTAAGAACTTGGAATTCTTGGGGCATCTTTAGCTAAATAAAGCTATTTTATAGTCAAAAAGCTTTAACTCCAATCTGAAACCCAGAATGATTTTTTAAAATATGCAGTCCAGTTGGGTTGGTTTAATTGATAGTATCGGTATCTAACAGATATGTATAAATGTACCTTCTACATCCATTTTGTAGGTTCCTATACTTAAAAGTTCTCAACAGCTGTTCAGGAAAATGCTCCCACAGGCCATAATCACCACTTTATCCTTCCTGCAATGGTTATCATTTTATATTGAACCTGGGGAAATCCTTTTTATCTTGATTAAGTGTCTCTAAGCATAACAAACTGAACACAGAATGAGCATTGGAAGTGTTATGCAATGAGTATCATTTCCTAAAACATTTGTATAACTCATTTCAGGACTATTAGTTAATTAACTTCTCTCTAAAAATGTCCAAGACCTATTTGCCAACTTAGAAAAGAAGAAAGCAAGGATGATACCTTGTTGACTTACCAATTTATACATGTAACCTCTGTATGTTTTCATTATCTACATCTCCTTGAGTGAAAATCAAGAGTGTTGTACCCCAGAATTTCCCTAATTATCTTCCATTCTACAGGATTAACCATAGCAATAAGTATTGTGGTCAGAGAAACTTCTGTGGTGAAATAAAGAAAATGACCGGCTAAACCCTACGTGGTGATTTGAAGTATGTCCACATGTTTGATGCTCCCTTCAAAGGGCAGAGCCTAGTTGCCCTCCCTTTGTTAGCCTAACTTAGTGATTCACTTCCACCAAGTAGAATAAAAGTGGGAGTGACTAGTGAGACTTCACAAGCTAGATGATAAGAAGCACTGCAGCTTCCTGCTTGCTTTCGCTTTCTCAGATTACTCAGTCTGCAGGAAGCCTGCTGCTCTGTCGTAAGGACGCTTGGAAGGGTTGTGAAGGGGCATCTGTGGTAAGGAACTGAGGCCTCCCACCAAGCATTTGAGTGAGCCATCTTTGACATAGATCCCTCTGCCCCAGTCAGGCCTTCAAATGACTGCAGCTCTGGCCAGCAGCTTGACTAACCTCATGAAAGATCCTGAGCCGGACCACCCAGCTAATCATTCCCAGATTCCCAATCTTTAGAAACTCTGTGAGGAAACAAATGTCTGTTTCAAGTTGCTAAATTTGGGGTAATTAACTAACACAGATTCTTTATGATAAGACTGATCAAAGCCCTTAGCTTGCTGGTGGTAGTTGTGGATCTGCAAATTTTTTGACCACAAAGCATTTTTCCCCCCAAAGAATACCAATGGGTAGTGCTTGACTAAATATTTTTGAGTAAGGCTGACCTAGAGCTTTGCGTCCTCGTAGTCACATTAACAAGAGATGAGATCCACCTAGTTAAGTAACAATTTCAGTCAGTCAACTTAAAAAAAAAATGTTGAAAAAAGCCCTGCGACACTTGGTTAAGTACGGTGTAGAAGTCCAAAACCTTCCCAGTCTTTGATCTCCGGTGCATTTCCTTTGGGGTGCAGAGGGCCCTGCTATGCTTATGTGGCAGAAAATGACCAAGTTCTGCTGAAATATTTTTCTGCTGAGAGCCCTTGCCAAAGTAATTCATGAAATTGGAATACCTCGTTGTAATGTTGGTCACATTCCATAGCTGATTGTAAGAAATTATCAAACTGCAAATGTTAAACAGCCTTTAAAATTCAGCCTTGTCATGGGAACAGCATTCACAAATTAATAGGAAATGTACTTTTTAATTCCTACACCGAAACGCCAAGAGCCTTATTTTGGTGAAGGAAATTGCTACTTGGATTCAGATGAGATAGGACCTTTTCAAGGGCGACTGTACCACTGCAGCAGGCTTCCTCAGAGAACACGCTGGGAAAAGCTCAGAGAGAATTTACATGACTCTCAGGGTAAAGGGGTTTTGAGAAAGTCTTATTCCTGAGGCCACTAGCCTCCAAAATGCAGACCCAATTAATGCACGGCAGATGGAACTGCTTCCTCTCGGACCACTTACCTTGGTTACAGTGGCTGCCCACAGATGAGCAATGTAAGAATTTTGGGCCACAATGTCAAAAATGGCTTTAATTCTCCAAATCTAAACTTACTCATGGGAGGTCTCTGTTTGGCACTGAATCAGGTCAAGTTAACTCAGGAGAAATGGCAGTCAATGTACCTCTTCTCATTCACTGGTTTCATTCCTTTGGTTTGAAGAAAAGTTCCATCTGTTGCCATTCTCTCACAACATTCCCTAGCTTGTGAGAATTTCTCGACTGTGTGTATTTAATGAAGTGTTCACCTGTTTCTTTTCTCAGAGTATGTGATTTCCTCTTGGTTGACATTACAATGTTAACCTACAACATATACAATGTGGTACATATACAATGTGGGTAGAGGTCACTTATGCTGCCCAACATGTCACAATGCATAGAACATGCCCCACAACCCAGTCCAAAAATCAGTAGCACAGAGGTTGAGAAACTGATCTAGTTAGAAGCCATATTGTTATATTTTCCCAAGGGGTGTATTGCATTTAGCTGTTAATCGCTCTCCTTCAATCACAGTATGTCTTTGAACTTCCCTAATTCAGCTATTTTGTGACGGCTTTATCCAGCTCGCTTCACTTTGCAACATGTAGAAGCCAAGGAAAAAGCTTTAAATCTCTCCAGCCTGTACCACAGCTGTATCATTTCAAGGCGCACAATATTTTTGGTGTGTCTTATGTGGCTATTTCAAATCTCACACCGTTTTCAGAATTCTACCTGAAAAAGAAATGTTCCCAGTGGAATGCAGAATAGTGATGAAATATGAAGGTGGAACCGGCCCTAGGGAAAAGTTTGTTTTTAAATAAAAACTATCAGTGAGGTAGATTCCATAAACTACATGAACTGTGAATAGACTCCTTTCTTGTTCTTAACCTGCCTCTACAGAGGATCATGTCATAGCCAACCTCCTCGTGAGCCATGTCAAACTTGGCTGACCTCAGCATGCACCCAAAATTCCAGACCTATCATCTGCATATTCAGTCTATAAAGTTGACCAATCTGTACTCAATTTGCAATACACATGCCAGTAGTTGGGTCAAATATCATAGGATAAGACCACAAAATTTCTACTCTCCAATTCTTATTGAAAACTGTGTTGATATAAATGAAAAAATTTGAGAAACCATTTCTACCTTGTGTTCTATGTTAGTTTATCAAAATGTAAATCTTGAGAGAACTGGCAGATGGGGGTTCATCTTCTGGGCTTTACTCTGTCCCTACTTCAAGGAGCTTCTGTAGTCATGGGACCCAGAAATTTGCCTTTTAAAATCCAATTATCTGGTTATTCTTAGAGATAACTGAAGTTTGTAAAAGCATTTCTTCTCTGGAGATTTAAAACATTACTAAGGCAGATACAAAAGATGGGCACATGGGTCATATTATTTTGACCTACGCTGAAGAGATGCTTCCACTAAACTGAAATTGGGGCTCGCCCATGATCTTATATCTAGAACTAATATCAAGAACAGTCATGGAATCCACTAACATTTTTGTAGGGATATTGTATTCTTTTTTTTTTTTGTAAAGATTTATTTCTTTATTTGACAGACAGAGATCACAAGTAGGCAGAGAGGCAGGCAGAAAGAGAGAGAGAGGAGGAAGCAGGCTCCCCAATGAGCAAAGAGCCCGATGTGGGGCTCAGTCCTAGGACCCTGGGATCATGACCCAAGCTGAAGGCAGAGGCTTTAACCCACTGAGCCACCCAGGCGCCCCGGGATATTGTATTCTTTCTCCTGCATCTCTCTCTGTTACCTATATGAAGACCCAAATCAAACTTTTACTTCAGAACTCAGCCCTAGAAAAGGCTTTGTTTTCATGAGACATGGATATACTTTCTCATCGTGGACAATGAGAACCAAGTCATTAATGAGGGTTTTACTTTTCACTTGGGCTTCCTAGAAACTGGGAGCCATGTAAGTGGCTCTGAGTCATCAGCTCTGTATTAAGATTTCTGTGTTACCCCTGATCTGACCTTTTACGCTGATAGGTAACTTCAATAGTTGTCACGAAAGCAGAGTCTGAGACAGGGATTCAGGTGCACGTGACATTTAGAAATGTGCCTCCCAGGAGAAAGGGAGGGAGGGAAGCAGGAGAGGGCAGGGGAAGGTGTTAAGCAAGAATGTGGTCTCAGCTGGAGTCTAGCCTCAACGTGGTCTGACAGAGAGCTCTGGAGTGTAAGTCGAGGCACAGACTTAGTTCTTCCTTAGGGAAGGATGACCACATTTTGCTGGGCACGTGTCAGTTATTGGCTGGGCGTTGCCCACATTGTGCTGGGGTTGGTGCTGGCTCACCTCCCAGTGGTGGCTTCTGATGTGCAGGTTACTCTCCAGAAAAGCGGGTGGCTGTGGGCTGTTGGCATCTAAAACTCAGAGCATCGGGATATGGGGCCACCAGCCCAGTACACTGGGAATCTGGCCCAGGCACCCACAGGAGCCTTGTCCATTTTCATTTGTATTTTTCTGTTTTTAATCCACATCTTAGTTCTATTTCTCCTTTTCAAGATGAGAGAGTACCCTGGGAACATAGGTTAAAATTAGCAGAACCAATGAAGTTGTGAAGGCCCGGCTAAAATAAAATATATGCTTTGCTGATGAAAACCATTTACCATAAAGAAAAGGTAGTGTGATTACTGTAATACCAACCTGAAAGCAATGCTTGATTCACGTTTAGGCTGGAAAGGTCCTAAGACCTTATGTGATTCATATGAGGGGGTCTTCTGACTTGCAGTGAAATACGCCTAACCAACGTATATCATTCCAAACTGGGTTAACATTTCGAAAGGGGCCTTTTATCTAACGCTACTGACTGTGGTAAGTAACTTCAGCTTCTCACTATGAATATGCAGCACCTTCCCACATTCATTTTTCTACCTGGGATGCCTGACCTGAGAGCATTTGAGTATCCTAATTGCCCACTGTGGGTTTTCATTTTGATGACCCCACGGATCCTTTAAATTCAAAACATCACTCTCCCGTCGAATCTTCTCCCACTTTCCTTCAGCCCAATGTTCCTGATCCTAGGTAAAGGGGCGGAGGCACCAGCATCTCCCAGAGGCCCTCATACGGTTTGGACCCGAATCCCTTCCCCAGGGGCCACCGTGGAGTCCTCTGCCCTCCTGCCGTGAGTCCAGCTCTTTCGGCTCAGCCTCTACCCCCATACCATTGGCAGAGCCATAAACCTCAAAGTACAGATCGATTCACATCACTCCCTGTCACTCCCGAAATGTCTTTCCAGGGCCAAATCCAAAATTCTCAGCTAGGCACCACCATTCCTTCTGAGGAGTCTGGCTCCAGGCTAAAATCCTGTGTGTGGTCTTTTAGGTCTTTTAGTCCCAACCATGGGCAGTTTCAAGCGTTTGCCTGGCAGGCAGCGTGGGAGGGAGCTGCCCTTCCCAGAGCCAGCCCACTGTGATTTTTCAAGGAAGTCGCAGGCAAGGACTCAGGCACTGGCACCTCCAATTGGAGGCCTCCTTACTGGGGCCCCAGCTGAGACCTTTCTCTGCCATCTCTGTAGATTTCCAACGTTAGCCCTTCCCTCTTCCTTAGCCTCAGCCTCCCAAGTCCATACAAAGGCAAGAGCCTTTTCCTCAGGGCTCCTTGGCATTGAGAAGCTTCCCTCTCTGTGTGTCACTCTCTGATGCGTGGACTGCTGTCTCTCAGAGAGCAGACATTTATTTGGCTTAGTATTTCCAGTAACTGGCACAATAAAGGCTCTTGAAAAATGTTGACTTGGTAAACCATGAGCAGGGTGATATTTTGTTAGTACATACAACATAATTGTTGAAGAGATTCATACACTTGGATAGTCTACTGGTATATATCTAGAATTGGCAATATTAAACTTTCTTGGTGCATGTGTAAACTCTGATTTTCTGCACCTGACTGAAAAAAGGGATGGGTTAATTAGATGTATTGGCTGTATCTTGATGCTTTATCTTTCCAACTCTGACATACTTGGGCAATGATAAAATTTGAATCAGGACCAGACACTGCCACTGATGCTCATTTAAAAGAAGATTTTTTTTTTTTTTAAGATTTTATTGATTCATTTGACAGAGAGAGATCACAAGTAGGCAGAGAGGCAGGCAGAGAGAGAGAGTGGAGGAAGCAGGCTCTCTGCCAAGCAGAGAGCCTGATGCGGGACTTGATCCCAGGACCCTGAGATCATGACCTGAGCCGAAGGCAGAGGCTTAACCCACTGAGCCACCCAGGCGCCCATAAAAAAAGATTTTTTTAAAAGATTTTATTTATTTATCAGAGAGAAGAGAGAGTGAGCACAAGCAGGCAGAGTGGCAGGCAGAGGCAGAGAGAGAAGCAGGCTCCCTGCTGAGCAAGGAGCCCGATGCGGGACTCGATCCCAGGACTCTGGGATCATGACCTGAGCCAAAGGCAGCAGCTTAACAGACTGAGCCACCCAGGTGTCCCTCATTTAAAAATTTTTAAGAAAAATCACGAAACAGAGTGTGATGTCAATAATAATTAAATGCATAAAATACTTTTAAATTGAGAAAACTAAAAATAATCTATGTTTCTTCCTATGAATTGTACAGTGTAAGAAGAAATACCAACTACAAAAGTCAAGCATCAACTACATGGAAACCAATGTTTATTCTGTGAGTTAATTTCAAAATTATACCATGTAAGTGACTAATATTCTCTGTTGGATACAGTTCAAAATGTGCCCAATAATGGATTTCTTCCCAGACTGCTTATAAATTTAAGCATGAGAAAGCTGAATTTCATTTGGCAAGGAGAAATAAATGTGTATTTAGCTCTCTACTAACAAGAGGCATCCGCTTGCTAGTATTAACAAACATATTTTACAATTAATTTCTAAACAAATTTTCAAGATTAAATTATAATTGAAAAGTTTAGATGGTATCTATTGTAAGCCAAAATTTGGAAATGAAAATAAACCCTGGCTTATAAGGAGTAAGTGTATGGCAAACTGATAGTCTCTGTTTGAAGAATTGGCTTTGATTTTTCTTCTATACAATGAGTAACCAGTACCAGCTTGTAAGTAAATAGAAGAAATAACTGCTCTCTGTGCCCTATTTACTAACCCAGCAGACGAGGACTGATGTTTGTGGAGCTGGGAAAACTTGGGATACTTACACAGAAGTGTATATCAGACTGTTACAACTAAACCCCCATTTTTATGTTATTGGTTCACCATGAACTTTGGGAGCACCCACTATATGTATTTGGCTAGAATCTGGAAATAAGAATAGCAAGGCAACACAAATGTGTTCTAGTGGGGAAGGAAAATAAATAAGAATAATGATGAATAATCATAAATCGAGGGACAATAATGGGATTTTGTACAGTGTATTATGAAGGTCCTGGAATTAGTGGAGGGCAGGCTTATCAGAGGAAGTGATACTTGAGCTGGTTTCCGAAGGAAGAGTGAGAAAGGTTGAGGTGTAAAAGGAGA
Source organism: Taxidea taxus jeffersonii (assembly GCA_003697995.1). Lineage (NCBI taxonomy): Eukaryota > Metazoa > Chordata > Mammalia > Carnivora > Mustelidae > Taxidea > Taxidea taxus. The sequence continues at coordinate 11,269 of RCUC01144770.1, read as the reverse complement.
GCAAGCATTCCAGGCAAAGGGAAGGACAGCAGCGTAATGTGACTGAAGAAATGCCGTGGGGCTGGGACACAGAGAAATAGGGAGTGATACAAGATGAATCTAAGATGATGGCATAAAGTAGACCAAAAGAAAGTCTTGTAGGCCATTTGAGGGATTCTGGTCTTATATAGAATTGAAAGACAATTAGTGGATTTAGATTGGAGAGTAACGCAATCAGATTTGCGTGTTAAAAAGACCACTCTACCATCAATGACAGGAGCAGAGAATGATGCAAAAGCAGTCAGTCCAAGGGGAGTTTTATGGCAATGGCTTGGATAAAGGTAGTGGCTGTGTACAAATCCAAGACATAATCAGGATGCAAGTTTGTAGGGCTTTGGTGAAAGGTGGGTGTGGAGTTGAAGGGGAGAGGGCATCAAGGATAATGCCCAACCAGATGGATAAGTAGTGCCAATTGTTGAAATAGGTGACACCAAGAGGGCCTTGTCTGGGGAAAGATCAGAAGAATCTTGGATATGTTGAAATGTTTGAGAAGTGGAGATATCCAATGGGAACTGGCTAGATGGATAGATGGCTTGGAGAGAAACAAGCCTAAGAGTCCAAAAGAGAATGGATACAGACAAGGCAATAAGAAATATTTTGGAAAGGAATGGCAGATGGAAAGGAAAAAAATAGTTGTAAATTGAGACAAGCATGACACAGTGAAAGTATTTTATAGTGCTAATCATAGGGAAAAGCAATGATTTTATAAATATTAGAAATAGTAAAAACTGAGGTTTAATGAACAAATGGTGTTGAGTCAAAGACCAGAGTCAAAACTCCTGGTCCTTGGAACTAATCCCTGTCTTTTGGGAAGGCTGTCATTGAGATCTGGGTGGGGAAGTGTCATGTGTGAAACCAAAACTGGATGAACCTTTGTGGTAGGGTGGGATGAAGGAAGCACAGGAGCTTATGAAGATTTCCCCTTATTAAGAAAACCATAATAAGTGAGTTACCCTCAGAAGTCCCCATTAAAAGTAACCAGGTTCCATCTTGGAACTAACACATGAGCCTGTGCAAGGCCAGTAAGTTTCCCTATAAAAGGACATTTAAGTAAACTCATGCTGGAGCAAAATCATATATTAATTTTAATGGAATTATGAGTATTCAAATAGAGACATCTTGTACTTTATACAAAAGCAAATTTATACTTATACTTTAAAAAGGAATGCAAACCACAAATAAGTTATGATTTTACTAGAACAGCAAATTTTTTTTTAAAAAAAGGAAAACAATATAAGTTGATCTAGGTCTGTAGTTCTTAGGCATAAATAACTATCTCAAGTCTTCGCAATGGCTGAATTTGTTGTTTTTGGTATTTCATTTAAAGTTTCCTTAGTCTGCTTGAAACGCTAGCCTTTACGAATCAAAGAATTCTACAGATTTTTTTTATACAAAGTGAGGTGGGGTTTAGTCTTTCTTATACATCACATGGTCCTTAGAATTTGAGAAAGAAACCAAGCCCTACATACAGACTGCTCCCACTTTATTGACCACTAAGAAACAAATTATTCAGTTCTCTCTTGGCTTTAGAAGTTTTACTTCTTCCTGCATTACAGAAGTGAATATTATTGAAAAGAGGGTGGATGACATTAACTAGGTAGCAAAATATATAGATTTGTATAAGAAATTCAAAGAACTGCAAAATAATCACTTTTACATTTAATAGCTGTAAGGTAGAGGATTCTTGTCTAGAGTCCACGTCTAAGATTTCATATCAAAGGGTTCCTGATCCTTCTTGGTTCTGGTCCTTAACTCTTGTTTTTGGATATTCTTCAGGGCAAAACTACTCATTCTTAAAACTGGTCCGATGAAAAAATAAGTTCACTAGAAAATTCTAGACCATGTCAAAAGTCTGTATCCACGTTCTCTTCACGGTAAGTAGACACATTAGAGCTTGAGGAAATAAAATTGATACAATACACAGTTTTTCTTAGATTTTCCCCAATTTTGAGGATAAGGTTGGGAACCAGGTTTAGGATATTTATTGAGCCATCAAGGTGCTTAGGGATGAATCAATACATTTATGCAAGATACTGATAAGGTATGTTGTTCAAATATCTGGGGTATGAGGTCTAGAAGATTAGTCGGCATCTGACTTCTTTGGGCTTTGACTTTGCCAGAGTGTTTGGATTGTTTTTTCCCTTACAAAAAAATATTCAGATGCCTGCGTTTGGCATTCAGATTACTTCAGTGTCAAGACAAGGTCTAACAATGATAAAATAAGACATTAATATGTCTTAATGTAATAGAAACAATCTTGGAATTTACATGCTATTTAAAATATCATATTGCAAAAGGGAAATGTCCAGATATTTACTTTTGATTAACAGTCATCAAGTAGAACATTCTGCACATATTTAACAAGGGTAGTAATACTGCATCAAAAATAGTTCTTGAATATCGTGAGCGAAGGCGCCAGAGAAAACTCAGCATGAAAAGTGACATCCTGGAGTTCTCCTCGGCTAGACTCCATCTCCATTCTCAGCAGCAAGCAGGAGACTCAGAAAATGCTGACTTTAATTACAAACTTTATTTGTCAATACAATTCACAGTTTATACATGGTGCATTTCACCATATGAACTTTAACAGTTATTGAAGAAATGGGTGTAGCTTTCTTTCTAAAAGAGCCTCACTTTCTAAAATTTTGGTTAGAATTTAAGTTTATAAAAGTACCTTCAACAAGTTAACTGAATATTTACATTTCTAGCTTAAATTTAAATTTTGGAAAATAAGCATCTATTTAGATGGTTTTTGTTTTTTTAAAGATCCTCAGTTCATTTTTTAAGTCCCTAATCTGAATGCCACTTATTCAGATATTTCCACCACGCTTGCCCTCCGGATAAAAGAAATGTTTGCAATTGTATTTGGGGAAATCATCATCTTTCTGCATTTGAAAAATTATATATACAAAGTACAGCAGATCTAAGTATGAAAATAAAAGAGAATAGCAATCTACTAGGTGCCTTTAATGAATTTCTTCTGAATCTTGGAAACATCCGAAGAGTTACAGGATATGAAACTCAACTAAAAAGGGTTATCAGTCTTTTCTATCTTAAAAAAAAAAAAAAAAAAAAGCTCTCAAGATTTAAATTGTGCTAGAACAGCTTTTTCTCTAATGTCAAAGATGAATTACGCCTGCAATCTGCATTTTTTTTCCCATGTGCAATATCACAGTGATCCCAGTTTTAACTTCTGCTCTCATGCTCAGTCACAGCTCCAGGGGGACACCCACACAAGGCGAAGCTGTGCCCAACTCGGACTACAGCATCACCTCCCGTCTGGCAAAAGTCACCCGGGAAAGAAACATCGGGTAAGTCTTCCACATCACAAAAGCAAATAGGTGCTGGCAGTATTATGTTTATTAGCAAATGGTTGTGACACATTATTGTGCTATCTTCTTTTCTTCAGAATGGTAATTCACACCAGTTGTCTTAAACACGGCTCTCACTGGAGGTGATTTAACAGTTTTTCTTCTGTCAGAGCATATATATATATATACACACATATATATGTGTGTGTGCACATATATGTATATGTAGCATTATATATATATATTTTTTTTCCTTCTGCTTCTGCCTTTTAAGGTGTAGTGATAAATGAATGATAATTTCCAAATACTGCCAGGAAAAAAAAAAGGGACTGTTTGGAGCAGCCAATTTTACCGGGTTGGGAAGAATTACACTGTGTATATGGGGCCGTCTGTGCACCTCATTTCTTTGCAGTGCCTTTAACTCTAGAATTTGAGTGTTGCTTCAATGTCCATCTAACTTGGCATCTATTCCTTCTTCGGGCATCCTCATTTCAGTGTACACACCGTTCCCAGCAAGGTATGGTGTTCAAACGGGAGTTGTGGGATAAAGGGTTGCAGAGGAGAGCCTGGGGGTGAGCCTGGGAAGGAGAAACCACACATTAGCTAGAGAGGTTCTGTTTCTTCGGAAGATAAGGCACTGACAGAAAATTTCTTAGGTAAAAGGCTGCATAAGAATCTCTTGCCATTTACAAAAGGAAACGTCGTCATCCATAAATGGTCCGTATCTAGGCTCAGTTAGGTAGACCCTGAAAAGTTAAGGACTGATCCCTCGAAGCTACATGATTACCAGAAACAATTAGAATTCATTCTGAGGCCTTATGGCACGTTACAGAAAGAGGGAGGAAAACAGTCTGGGCACAAAAAGGCATCAGACATTGCTTGTTTCATTCCACTTGCCGAGGAAAGTGGACCACTCAACAAGCATCATTGAAAAGATAGTGCTGGCTCAGAATTCCAAATTCTCTCGATGGTAGATGGCCATGATGGGTGTATCTATTATTTTTTTCCCCTTTGGAGCTCATGCACAATTTAAAAAATGCTACCAGCAACAGTCATAAAGAGCATATAGAAGTCCTCACCTATGGCTACGCCTAAGGTTCTTCAAAGAGAGGGTTATTTAATGTTCTCGATAACAGCAATTTCCTCGCCTGCACAGTGTGGCGTCAGTCCGTTCAAATAGATACTCTCAGTTTTCAGTAAGGGAGGCAAGACATCCCTCTCGCTGGCTAGGTGGTTCACAGACAGGGTCCTCCTGCAAGGAGTCAGCTCTTGGTTGTGGTTGCCGGCAAGCTCCGCGGACAGCTTCCGCTTGATGGAGGTGGCACGCTGGAGCTTGTCGTAAATCTCCACACTCAGGCGCCGCCTGGTCTCCTTGAACTCGGCCGTGACGTTGGCCGTCCACTCAGCAGCATGGGCTCTGAACTCTCCCACCTGGAGGATCACGTAGAGAAAACACAAAGAGACACCCGCATGTCAGCGTTTTGTGTGCTTTATCCTCGGATCGTTTTATTGTCATGTTTTAAACAAGAAGATGGTAGCTCTTTGTGATAGGGGAGGTCTGAGAATTGGAGTCATTAGGCGTGCTAGGGTGACACTCCCACTTTCTGTCGACGGGGCTCTAAAAATTAACCTGTGAACTCCCAACTCTCTGACCTGGACTACATTAGAGGTACTAGATGGGCTTGTTATTTTGTACACAGATCGTGCCACGGAAACTTCTGCAGCTGCACACTGGCAATCTCTATCTTTTTAAAATGTTCTGAGTTACCTTTTTCATCTGTAATTTCAAGAAGTATTTGAATGTAGAAAAGGCAGTGAGACACAGCAGGAGCGCCAGCCTGGAGTGTGAGCCCAGGTGACCAAGCTGGTTCTGGAAGCCACGCCATGTGCTCGGGGCGCAAACATAGGTTTGGGAGAGCGGCAGTGGTGTGTGCAAGAGCTCTGTGTCCAACCCCACACTGGTCAGTGGGGAATTCTCTGTTTACTAAATAAGCAGTAAAATATTTTGTTTCTGCTTTCAGGGGAAGCAAAGGAATGAGAACTGGCAAGCCCACTTGGAGGCCCATTTGGAGAGTAAGTCCAAGGAATAGTTTCTCCATGGATGTTTGTGGAATCAGCGAAGTTACTCAACCTGTCACGGCCACCACTTCCTCGGGTGTAGCACAGGCGTCTTAGGGTAAACACGTCTTCTCCAGATACAAACTGTACCTTTTTGCCTCCTCTGTTTTGATTATCACTAATATCTTTACAAAAATGGTCTTATAGTAAACATGGTTTTGCAAATGGCTTTTCCCCTGTCTTAGCCAATTTTAGTCATTTTCTCCTATTAGTATCCATTATTTCTACCTCTTAGTCTGTATCAGCTGATAAAAACAGGGCATGTGGGATGACAGCCCTCATGTGGGAGGTCCAGCTCTCTTACTCGCATTCCGTGTGCATGGTGGTGAGCAATTTACCTTTTCTGAGCTTCAGATTCCTTATCTATAACATAAGGATAGTAGTAATCGATTTCACAGGAGAAACAAGTGATGTGTGTGTGTGTGTATCCTTAAAATAAAAAGGACTCCACAACGACTACTTATGACAATGAACCTGGTGATACTATAGCTTGCTAAGGGTGCTTTGAGAGCTTAATGGAGAGTTCTAGATATAGACTAAGTGATAGAGAACTGAAAAAATGGGACATTTCCCCCTGCAATGTAATTCACAGGTTCTAAGCACCTAGTGAAACCATGGTCTGAGGTCTCTCTGCAGCTCTCCCCAGAAAGGCAATGGATTACTTAACCCCTGAGTTATACAGATCTTTAAGTCGTGAGGTGCTTTGGGTGTTTTGAAGGCATGCATAAAAGATACGGCTGAATGAGGGCGCCTGGTTTAGTCAGTTCAGTGTCTGTGTCTGGTTTGGGTCATGATCTCAGTGTCCTGGGATCAAGCTCTGGGTCAGGCTCCCTGCTCAGTGGGGAGTCTGCTTCTCCCTCTGCCCCTCCCCAACTTGTGTGTATGTGTGTACGCTCTCTTCTCTCAAATAAATAAAATCTTTTTTTTTTAAAGGTACAGCTGAATAATTCTCCTGTGACCAGATACACTGGGAGAAGTATTTCATCAGTTAAAGGAAGGACGAGGCAAGAGAATGTTTATGTTTACCTACTCATTATTATAGCTGGAAGAATATTTTAAAATATAATGATGCATTCAGTGTAGAACTCAGTAAACATTTATTAGAGAGGACTCTCATTATTACCAAGGGTCTGTGTAAAATTCTGTATGTGTATTCAGTGCCTATTATGCTAGGTGTTTAATCAACTTAATGAGGATGATTCTATTATTTCCCCCATTTCACTGAGGCTAGGAGGTTAAAAAAACTTAAGACAAGAGTAAATATGTGGTGAAGCCAGAATTCAAACTTGGAGGTCTAGCCCACCCTCTTCTGCCTTGCCAGTACAATCTTATTAATTCTAAGGGCTAAACATGTTTTGGAGGAGCACAAGGCAAATTCACATCATATAGAAATCCATCACATAGCAGCTTACACTAGGGTGAGGACAGACTGCCATGATTTCCTAAAGATACTGGGAGAATAGATGTTTTTCCAGTATTCTCATTAGGGCTACTTCTCTAAACGAACAGTTTAGAGGCTATCTGTTCCCTCTCTCATGCCCTGATCTTTCTGTTCTTCATGATACTGGATTTAAGGAATGCAGCCACTCAAACTCAAAGCTGGAAAATAAGGGGGGAGAAACAGAAAAATAAAAGTCCCTCAAAAATGAAATCAAGGCCATCAAAATAAAGAATTACTTATTCCTGTTCCTTCAGAAAAATCCTGACCTTATAGAATTGTCCATAGCAATGTATTCATTACTGATCAAATAACAATGTCCTAAAGTACAGGCCCATTTCTGTTAAGGAGGATAAAATTGTATACTCAAGACCTGGAAGGGGCTTTGTTTTCAATGCAATTAGAATGTAACATTTACATAAGTCAAACTTTCCTTGGTTGAAATGTTAATGCATGTGGTGGTCTGGATAATTGCAATTAATGCACTAAAACATTTTTGTTTCATTGGATTTTTAGGAAAAAAACATCTTTCACTAACTAGAAGAGTATGTCATCTCCCTAAAACTAAGCGGTTTACACCCCTTAATAACAAAGCAGAGGACCAAAAATGAGCAAAAGTAGTGCCTAAAGAATCACAAGGTAAAGTTCCTGCAGCTCTTACACTTAGAGAAGAGGTCTTCCCCAGGAGTCCGTGAATTCTTGACTTTTACTCCATGCTCACAAGTCGTGTGATCTAATTTACAAGAGGAAGGAAATGGGAGTGCTACCAGCATTCGCCCTCTAACTGGAAGGGAACGGCTCTCATCCTTGTCACTAAATCCAGGGGGGCCTGTCCTTGTTTCACCGCATCTTCACAGCTGCAAAGGGTTTTGCTGACTCCCTCCCCATCCATCAGTCTTTGGCCCTAGTCACCAAATCAGCGCGCTCTCAAGGTGTGGCTTTACCATTCAGGCTACTTCTCAATCAGCTTGGGGTGCCTTCTCTAAGCCTTTCCTTGACTAGTCTGCTCCACAGGAGGGCATTCCAATGGATGACTCCCAAACCCGTGCTTCTAGGTCGAATCTCCCTGCCAAATTCTGTGTCTGTGTAACCGCTGATAAACGCCTTCACTTTGGATGACTTGCAGCATCTCCAACTCAGCCTCTCTCCGAATAATTTAACTCCACAAACCTGTTCTCACCTAATTTCTCATCACAGTGAACAGCACCATTAACCACTGTGTCTTCCAAGCTGAACTTTAATATCATCCTCTGCTGGTCCTCTCATTCAATCTTACATCACATCAGCCCAGAGTCTTGCTGATTTATACCTCCTTTTCTCTCAATTCCTTTCACTTCTCTTCATTCCTGTTGTCAAAACGGTGGTCCTATCCTGAGCCTCCTAACCAGTCTTTCTGACTTAATCCTCCTCCCTCCACACGTATTATCCACGAAGCAGCCTGCGTGTCCTTTAATAAACACAGAGCGATCAGGTACTTTCCCTTGCATAAAACCATTCAGTTGATTCCCTTTTCATTTGGATAAAGTCCAGACTCTTTAAAGTGGCTTATACGGTCTAGGGTCTATCTGTTTCAGCCTCAATCCTAAGCATGATTGTTCTCAAAGTCTACTCTCGGGGGCCATCCTGAACATCTATTTCCTCACACATGTCACTCTTTCTTCTGCCTTTGTTCATTCGTTGCTCATTATTTTCTCTGCTCAGAATACTGTTCCCCAGTCCTTCTCTAGTGCCTACTGCATTTCCTACCTGTCCTCAACTAGATGTCTTCATGGAGCCACTCCCCGCCCTCCAGACGAGACGATAGGGTCATTCCAGCAGCCTGTACTTCGCTAGCATTATTCATCACAGTGTATTCCAGCTACAAGCTTAATTGCTCTCCTGGCTTCATGGCAATCCAGAGGATAAGTCTGCCATGTCTTGTTCAGCTTTCCCAGAACTTACAGTGTACGTAGTTGGAGTTCAGTAAGTGTTTGTTGGACAAATGAGTGAATGAATGAATGGCAGAAAAATCAATCATGTTTGGGAAACATGTTCCAATAAGAAGAGTGTGCTGTGCCTCTTGGCTGACTCTGGTGGGAGAATCCTGTTCCTTTTAGGAGAGAGATGCAGTCAGGTCTATTCATAGTAAAGGTTCAAAGTATGTTTCCTTAAACTTTTTAGTCTTTGTAAAATCTCCTCACCATTCTAAGAAGTCTATAATGCTACCAATGTCTCATATTCAGTGTGAAGAAAATCATGCCCATCGTAAAGATCATTTAAGTCTCTCCTCACTAGCCCCCTAACATTTACTGTCATTCTTACCACTTTGCATGACAATACTTGACTAGGCCACCCCACAACCTAGGCTTCACCATCCTTGTGGAATATAACCTTTATTTTTTTAAAGAAGATTTTACTTCTTTATTTGACAGAGATCACAAGCAGGCAGAGAGGCACGCAGAGAGAGAGGGAAGCAGGCTCCCCGCTGAGCAGAAAGACCAATGTGGGGCTCAATCCCAGGACCCTGAGATCAGGACCTGAGCCAAAGGCAGAGGCTTTAACCCACTGAGCCACCCAGGTACCCGGAATGTAACCTTTAAATAATACTTTTACATTAGAAGAATCACCAACATCTTTGTCAGCAGCTGTGAATACTTTTTAAGCATCTAGAGCCTCCTAAGGTAGCAAAGTCTCATGATTAGAGAGGTATTTGCCTCCTCCGTAGTGGTTCCAAACCCTACAGTTCAGGTCCTCTAAAACATCTCAAATAAGGGGCACCTGGGTGGCTCAGTGGGTTAAAGCCTCTACCTTCGGCTCGGGTCCTGATCTCAGGGTCCTGGGATTGAGCCCCACATTGGTCTTTCTGCTCAGCAGGGAGCCTGCTTCCCTCTCTCTCTGCCTGCCTCTCTGCCTGCTTGTGATCTCTGTCAAATAAATAAATAAAATCTTTAAAAAAAAATCTCAAATAATACCAAAGAAGGCCCTTGGAATGGTAGCAACATAACTTAAAACAGAGCACTTGCCATATATTTCAACACTTTTAGAGCAAATTTTCTTAAATCACTTAAGATTGATGGGATGGCTTAAGAAAGATGGAAGTTCACTTTTCTAGAAACTGATAATTTATGAAGCTCAATAGGCGGCATATTTGTAACCATAAAGAATATTTATTACCCCATTTACTCCAGGCAACAAGCAACAAGGCAGATTCTTTGAGGGTAAAGATCACTGGCTAACGTCATATCAAGCACGGTCTTTCTTTCCACTCACTCCACACTGTAGCATTTGGGACAGTGCTTTGGATAGAGTGACTGAATAAAGTTTAGTTTCCCCAAACTAGATGGCAAGCTTAATGACAGAGAATATGCATCCTCTTTTCTTCCCATAAAAGTACCCAACCTGGTAATTTGAACAAACTAGACTCTTGCATACTTTGACTGGGGAGAAATCTGTGACTGTTGACTGATACAGCTCTCTTCCTGTGTACAGACCCTCTCAGGGGCTCTCAAGGAAAGCTGATATTTGCAGAAGTTCTATATCAGTGTATGTTGTACAGCCTGAAGAGAAGGCAATTTATAAATCAATTTTACTAATCACTAAAATGTTCATAGCCTTTGATCAGAGTCAGTTAATCCAAAGAAACTTATTCTGGGCAAGAATTTTCACCAAAGGAAAAAATATGTGTGAAGATATTCTCTATACTATATGTACATTTTTAAAGTTCTAAAAATTTAATCCCTATACCCAACATGGGATTTGAACTCATGACCCTGGGATCAAGAATTGCATGCTCTTCTGACTGAGCCAGCCAGATGCCTCTGACCCATATATTTAACAGCATGATGTGGAGATGAATAAACATCATTTAAGAAATCAGTGCTTCTGAGAAGTCCTCAGCTACAGAAACTCTTTGCTTCCTATTATGTGTTAAATAAAGTGATAAATGTCTTTATTACAACTATGCAAAAGAATGAATGTATATAGGCAGGGGTAGTAAAAGTAACAGTATGTAAAAATGGAAACTGTAGGTTTCAACAGTCACATGTAGAATAGATATTATGGACCAGGCCCTAGGCTTACTGCTGACTTTTCCTGAGTTGCAGAAATTTTTGAATAGTTTTCTTCCTTTTAAATTTCCCCTTGCTGATGTTATAGCACTATCTGTGCACATTCAGGGTCTAGATACCCAGCCCTGAATAAAGCTTGTGGGGGCAGAGTTCTCTATGGAATGCTCTTTATTTGCTCGACCTATGCATCAGAATCGGATTGTAGGTGCCACTGGGAATTTTTCTTTTTGAGATATCAACCTTGAAGGAATCTTTAATGTTGCAAAGAAATAAAAAATGAGAATCCGTAAGATGAAAAGGCAACCTACAGAATGGGA
>RCUC01144768.1:0-13786 GCA_003697995.1 Taxidea taxus jeffersonii | reverse complement strand
AGACAGGCACTCGGTGAAGACTCCTGTCCTGGGAGCAGGTGCAGCCCCAGAAGGAGGAACAGTGATGGAGAACTTTCTGAGACTGATGGCAGGTGTCCCCCTGCAGATCTTGGAGACTCTGCAAGCCCCAAGCAGGATAAACACAAAGGAAGCCACACCTGGTCACGGAGAAACCCCAGAAAATAAGAGGAAAAGGGCAAACTTTAGAGGTGACCAGGGGAAAATAATGCATTATCTTACAAAAGAAAAGAAAAGAAAGCACAAAAGAGATTGAAGGCTGAGTTCCTGCCAGAATGAAGGAAGCCGGAAGGTAGCAGAATGACAGTTTTATAGCGCTGAAATAAAAAAAGAACTGCCAGTCTAGAATTCTACAATCAGTGAAAAGACACTTTGGAAATGAAGATGTTTCAGGCAGGGAAATACTGGGAGAATTCATCACTGCCAGGCTGGAACTAAAGAAATTTTGAAATGAGTTCTTCTGATGGGGAGAGAATAATGTCAGCAGAAGCATGGAATTGTCACAGGGAATGAAAGCTGTGCATGGAAAAGGTGCGTACTTGGGAAAATGTAAACAGGCTTCTGTGGCATGTAGCAGCAACAGTCGTGGGTTCTGGCATATACGATATACGTTACCTTTACATGCAAAGAAACAACGAATGGAGAAAAGAGTGCCCGCCCCCTGCCCCCTGCAGAGCAGGAACTCAGCACAGTCCCAGTTCATCCTGAACTGTCACCTATGAGTCAGGAGTGATGCTGGATCTCTCTGATTACCACCCCAAATAGGAAGAGAATGGATGACTAGCAAGGTAAGAGAAGGAAAGTGGGACGATACAAAGGTGGCATGAGTCTGAGACGAGCAAGAAATAAGAGGGAAATGGGCTTTAAAATACGGGGCATCTAAAAAACAGACAACGAACCAACAATCTAGAAATTACATCACACAGAATGGGTGAAATATCTCAAGTGAAAGACCAACAGTGTCAGACTGGTTATCAAACAATTAAACCCAATTATAAGCCACTTAAAAAAAAAAGACACTCCTAATCTAAGAGCATAAGACAGGTTGAAAGGAAAAAAAAAGAGAGAGAAAAGGTAGCCCATGCCACCAGTGGGCAGGAGAAAGCCAGAGGGCCCCTAGTACTGTTGGAGTGGGCACCAAGAAAAGAAGCCGTGCTGGAGACGAGTACAGATGTCTGCTGAAAGGATCAACATTTAAGGAAGATATTACAACACTAGACAAGCATCAACAGTGTAAAAGGTGGGAAACAAAAGTTGACCAAACTGAAGGAGAAATCCATAATACTCACGGAGGGGGAATTTACCCACCTCTCTTGATGGATGATTTACTAAGCAGACAAAAGCAAAAAAAAGAAAAATCAGAAAAGGTATGGAAGTTCTGAACAATACAGTTGATGGGTCTGCCTAACTGACAGGTGTACTGACCACTGGTCCGGACAGCAGCCATGTGCACGTTCTTATCAGCACACGGTGCTTGCTGGCATGACTGCAAAGGCTGGAAATCAGAGGACTGTGTTCTCTGGCCACTATGGAATTAAGTTGGAAGCAAAAACATAAATACAACTGGAAAATCCCCAGCTGCTTGGAAATTAAGTCATAGAGCTTTAAATCATAGGTCAGAGAGAAGATATCAGAAAGGAAAAGAAAAGGCATCACAAGTGGATTGCCAATGGAGACACAACAGGTCAAAACAGAATTCAGTTAAAGCTGTGCTCAGAGGGAAATGTATAGTCCAATGTGTGTATATTTAAAAAGAAGAAGAGCTGAAAATCCCTTTCACTTTCAGGAAACTGAAAAAAAGCTAATCCCAGTGAAAGAAGAAGGAATAAAATGATAAAGACATGACCAAAAAACCCCAATGAAATAGAAAACATCGGAGAAAACCCACCATGCCAAATTTGATTATTTAAAAAAATGAATAAAATGGGTATGTCTCTAGCAAAAATGATCAAAGGGGGGAAAAGGAGAGGAAGCATAAATAATAGCAGGAATAGTGGTGTTAACAAAATTAGGAGGGTATATTATGAATACCTTTGTTAGCAAATTCCGTGATGTAGATTTAATGGGCATATTTCCCCTTCAAAACACAACTTATCAGGATTGACAGATGATATTTGATTTGATCCAAAGAGTCTGATATTTATTAACTAAATTGTATCTATTATTAAAATGTTCCCCAAAATCCAAATCTCAAATGGTTACATGGCGTATTTCCTGAAACATTTAAGGGAGAAATAACACTGACTTTACACCAACCATTCTACAGATTAGGAAAGGAAAACATGTCCTAAGTCATTTTATGGCCAATATGACCTTGTTATCAAAACTCCGCGTGAGGAGGGATGCCTGGGTGCCTCAGTTGGTTAAGCTGCTGCCTTCAGCTCAGGTCATGATCCCAGGGTCCTGGGATCGAATCCGAATCGAGCTCCTTGCTCAGCAGGGAGCCTGCTTCTCTCTCTGCCTGCCTCTCTGCCTGCTTGATGTCTCTCTCTCTCTCTGACAAATAAATAAATAAAATCTTAAAAAAACAAAAACAAAAAACAAAAAAACTCCACATGAGAAGAAAGGAAAATAATAGACTTATTTCCTTCATGAACATGGGAAAACATTGACAAATTGAATCCAGTGATATATAAGGATAATAATCATGTTTGGCGACCATGTATGGGGTTTATTCTAGGGATGTAAAATCAATTAATATAATTCAAAAGCTAATGTATAAAAAAGAGACATTTGTTCATCTCAGTTGATACAGGATTTTAAAAATTCCAATGATACACATTGATGAAAGGCTCTCAGTGATTTGAGAAAGAAGTGAGTGGTCTTCCTTAAATGGTAAGGACACAGAGTAAGCATCAGAAGCAGGAACTGGATGGATGCCCACTGTTGGTATTTCTACCCAACATGACATCGTCGTTTATGGGAAACCCATTCAGGCAAGAAAAACAAATGTCAGCAAAGGAAAGAAAGACACCAAACTGTCATTATTTGCAGATGCCTTGACTACTAGTACAAGAAAAGCCAAATCAATCTAACCATAAACTCCTAGAACTAAGAAGGGAATTTAGCAAAATTACCAATTATATTTTTATATATCAGCAAGCCAATTCTTAAAAACAAAAATTCAAACCCATACTATTTACAGTAGCATTAAAAATATCCAACATCTAGATACCACCTTTGCTGCTTTTGTTGCCAAAGATATTTAAGGCTTCCACACTGAAAATTACAACATATCTTTTAAAGGAATCAACGAAGACCTAAATAAATGGGAAATAATACCACGCTCATAGTTTGGTGAGACTAAATATTGATGTTTTAGTGTCAATTCTCAAAATAATCTTTGGCATAATAGTTGGCACAAATTATGCCAAAATCCAAGAGGCTTTTCACCAATGGATGAGAATAAAACAATCTTGGAGAAGAAAAAAAACTGGAGGATTTGCTCTGTCAGATAAAATGGCCAACCTACTTATGTGATTTTTTTTCTGAGGGGGAGACTAGAACTGGAGTGGAGGGCAAGTGTGTTTTATGTTTCAATACGTTGGCTACTTATTGCTAAGACAATGTAATCATGATTACTTGCATAGGTAAAAATGATATTTCAAGCAATCAGTGGAAGGTTTCCAAAAAGCACATTTCCTAGGCAAATAAATAAATAAAACTTGGATATATTAAAAAAGTTAATATTATTACAAATGACATTAGTTTATGTTAACGGATGAAAACTTCAAATTATTAACAAAGTTTTAAACAAAACATTCTTACCAACTTGTAATTAAAAATTATCCCCTTATACATTTGAGAAAAAAAAGGGGAAAAAGAAATATTATTTGAATTCTAGACTATCAAAAAAATAATGAAATTGCTAACAACTAATAGGTTTCTACAAAGCTGTCCTCAAAGATAAAGTCACATCTGTAAATGCTTTTGTTATCCAAAGAGGAAAAAAAGATCAAAACTTTGAAGTCAATGAGTTTTTTTTTAAAGCCCTTCCAAGAAAGATTAAAATAGTGGAGATAATAGCAGAAAATATTAAATTAGAAAAGAGAAAAATAAGACTTGATAAGTAGATTAAGACCTATAAGATAAGTAAATTAAAGAGCTAAGTCTTTGAAGAACCCAACACAACAGACCAACCTCTGTCTCATCTAGTTATTACAAAGGGAGGGAGGGGGGATGAGAAATACCAATTAAACAGAATTTTACATCATGTAAGAAATAAAAAAAATATGCAGACAATTTTAAAAATTAACAAGGAATTACTTGTCTGTTGTATGCTAATAAATCTGAATGAAACAGAAAAATGATCAAAATTGACATTAAAAGAATGAAACGATGTGAGTAAGTCACTCTCCCTTAGAAAAAAGTGTTGAAAAGAGGAAAGAATTTCCTCCAGACTCAGGCACTCTTATTGAGGAGATACTGTAAACTTTTAAGGCATGATTAATTCCAAAATTATGTACTCAGTTTTAGATATTTATAGATTTGGAAAACTTGCTAAGTAATTTTGACAAATATATAACTCAAGATGTGTTCTTCAAACTATATTAAATAGGCATAATGTAAAAAAAGAAGAATCCATGATTTCATGAGGGCTAAAAAAAAAAAAAAAAATCAGGTTCAGTAAAGTCAACAGCATCTTTAATGAAGAACAGCTCAAAGCCTTAAACATGCAAAAAATGAATTTTAAGAGGGTCAGGAATACAATCTGTAGCGTGTCCTAATCTTATTTGTCAACCAAAGAACCATTTCAATCTGGAAGCATCTCTTGGGGGTGGTGGTCTGGGGAACATCATTCAGGAAAGTCTGCTATCAAATATAAAAACTCAGGCAAAATACAAAATGAGATCATAACCAACAAAATTCAGCTGTATGCTCAGTTAACAATCTCTGAAGGTTTGATATAGGAAGGAAAGAATGAATTAATATAATACAAATATTTAACAATATACAATACATTAATAGGCTTCCAAATATTATGTGTATAAATGTTGAAATATTGTACAGGAAATTTAAAAATGTATTCTTAATAAAAAAAATTGTAAAGGCTTTTAAATGCATAAAAACATAAAATGTCCATGCAACTACTTAATAATTTTATGTATTAAAAATATAATAAACAAGATTAAAAATCAAACAACAGGGACGCCTGGGTGGTTCAGTTGGTTAAGCAGCTGCCTTCGGCTCAGGTCATGATCCCGGCATCCTGGGATAGAGTCCCACATCGGGCTCCTTTCTCAGCAGGGAGCCTGCTTCTCCCTCTGCCTCTGCCTGCCATTCTGTCTGCCTGTGCTCACTCCCGCGCTCTCTCTCTGATAAATAAATAAAAAACAATCTTAAAAAAAATGATATATTAAAAAAAATCAAACAACAAATTTTGAAAATGTTTACAACAAATGTAACAAACAAAAAAAGATTTTTAAAAAAAAATCTGCCACAAAGGGGCACCTGAGTGACTCAGTCAGTTAAGTGTCCAACACTTGCTTTGGCTCAGGTCATGATCTCAGGGTCATGAGATGGAGCCCTGTGTCAGGTTTCTTGCTCAGCTTGGAGTCTGCTTTTCCCTCTCCCTCTGCTCCTTCTCCTGCTCTCTCTCTCTCTCTCTCTCTCTCTCATAAATAAATAAGTAAACCTTTTTAAAGAAGTTATCCACAAAGAGAGATCATTTCAAACAAAATTGACAAAGGACACCTCATACATGAAGCATTACAAATGACAAAAATTATTTAAAAAGTGTCCAACTATACCACAATCAAAGAAATCCAAAATAAATACATTACCAGTTTTATCTGTAAGTTGCAATAACACATGCATTGAAAATCACCAGAAGGAATTTGTCTCAGATTAATCCTCTTACAAATAACAAATCTAAACTTAGATAAAGTATAAAAGAACAATTATTTGAGGAAACCAGAGGATAGCCAAAAGCAAACCGAAAGTGCAGAGGATTGGCTTTTGAGAAGAGAGCTGCACTGGTAGAGATTCATGTTTATACAACCTTTTGCTAGAGAAATCCCCAATCCTTGTGGTTCAGGACAGCTAAAACTGAAGCTGAAAATGGCAAGTGTTGTGGTTTGAGGGATTAGAGAACAGTTTGGGAGTGCCAGGGAAGTTAGAAATAGAGGTGGAATCCTGGAGAGGAGAGCTGCAGAGAGAGAAGCCTCCAAATAGGCAGTCGAATGTGGTCCCATGAGCTGATGGCCACGCTGCCCGGGCTCAGAGGAAGCACTGAGCAGACCCGCACAAAACTCAAGCTGAAAGGCTGAGATAACCACGCAGTCATGACAGCTGATATCCACAGCAGGAGAGGCAGAATTTGGAGTTTTTGTCAAGCGAAACGGATTGCTCCCAAGAACAATGCTTTAGAGGGTAACATGATCCAGATATTCTACAACATACGGTACATAATGTCCAACATGAAATAGAAATTACTTGAGTTATGAGAATAAACAGTCAATAGAAACTGGCCTGAAGATGACCCGAATGTTGAAAATAGGAGAAATAAATGTTATAATAGTAGCTATTAGAGATATGGCCGAGGACTGACAAGGAGATATAGACAGAATGATGAAACGGATAAGGAATCTCAGCAAAAAAGTGGAAAATACATCAAAGAATCAAATGAAAATTTAAAAACTGAAAAAAACGTAGTTGAAATGAGAAACACACCGGAGGGCACAACAGCGGAAAGGAAAAGGCAAGAGAGCACCGTGAGCTTGAAGACAGGTCAGCAAAAACTTTCCACTCTGGAGAACGGGGAAGAAAGCAATTTTTAAAAATGAGTAGCTCCTCAATGCCACGCGAGGCAATAGAAAACAGTGTGACACAAGCATAACTGGGATCCAGCAGAACAAAAAAGAGGGAATGGGGCAAAAAAACAAAGAATGACAAAAATGGCCCAAGTCAACTAAAAAGATCAACGTACAGAATGAAAACCTTGGAAAATTCCAAGCCAGAAGAATACAAAGAAAACCACCATGGGGAAACTATACTCAAATTGCTAAGAGCCCACAGTGAAGCGTGATCTTGAAAGCAGCCCGAGGAAAATGACAGATTACAGACAGAACAGTGGTGTGAATTGTGGCGCTGACTTCTCATCACAAGCATTAGAGACCAGATGACAATGGATCAACATCTTTAAGTGCTGAAAGAAAAAAAAAAAAAAAAAACCAACCAAAAATTTATAAAAAATTTTTATTCAAAAAAAAAAAAAAAAAAAAAAGCGAACCCAGAATTCTGTAAGAGAACTTATCCATCAAAAATGAAAGAAAAGATATTTTCAGATAATGGAGCTGAGGGGATTTGTACCCAGCAGACCATTACTATACCAAATGATGAAGGACATTCTTAGGACAGAGGGGAAATAGCGCCAAAGGGGGCCTCAGGTGTGCCATGAGTGATTAGAAGGAACAAAAATGGCAGGATTGTGGATAAATACAAAATAGTGTCTTCCTGCCTCTCAATTTCTATAAACCTTATTTTTTTTTAAAAGATTTTATCCTAACGTAATCTCTACACCCAACATGGGGCCTCGAACTTACGACCCTGAGATCAAGAGTTATACACTCCACTGACTGAGCCAGCCAGGACCCCCAGAATTTCTGGAAATTCTGAAATTCAGAATTTCAAGGAAAATTGCACCGTCGGGTTGACGACATATGCAGACACAAGGCCTATGGTGATAATCATGGTCACACAAACAGCAGGGGAGGGGGAATGACACAAGCACACACAGTAACTCGAAGTTGACCGGCAAACTGAGGTCCCTGGAGCAAACGTCAACATAATATGAAGAGGTCTAGCTAAAAATCAAAGATAAAAACCATACACAATGCAGTCAATTAAATGGACATTAAAGAAAATTCAAGTAACTCCAAAGAGGGAGGAACACAGAACATAAAAACATGAGACAAAGAGAAAACGGAACAAAGTGGCAAACTAAGTCCAACCACGTGAACGACATCTGGGGTAAACGGACGAAACGTTCTGGCTAAAAGGCAGAGACTGTCAGACAGGATAAAATGAAGACCCAGCTATAGGCTGAGTGCAAGAAACCCACTTCAGAAATAAAAACACGTATCGATCAAAAGGAAAACATTGGGAAACAATATAACATGAAAACAAGAGCCATAAGAGAGCCAAGGGACTATTAAGAATATGGGATGGGGGCACTGGGGGACTCAGTGGGTTAAGCGTCTGCCTTTGGCTCTGGTCATATCCCAGGGTCCTGGGATCGAGGCCCGCATTGGGCTCTCTGCTCGGCGGGGAGCCTGCTTCTCTCTCCTTCTGTCCCTCCTCCCTGCTTGTGCTCTCTTTCTCTCTCTTAAATGAATAAATAAAATCTTAAAAAAAAAAAAAAGAATACGGGATGAACTGGAATTCAAGACCAGACTACTAGGAAAATGCAGAAGGACATTTCGTGATGCTAACGGGTCAGCTCATCAAAAAGATGTCCCAGCCACAATGTGTATGCCCCCAGCAAGAGCTTGAGATACGTGGGGTGAATACCCATGAAACTAACTTGAGAAACGGACACCCCCACAACAGGTTTCAACCCTTCCCTCTAAGGACGTGGCAGAAGCAGACAAGAACATCGGGAAGCATGTGGAGGACCCACAATGCTTCCAACCTCCTCGATCTATCAGAAAATTTGCGAGCCCTCCTGCCAGCAGCTGTAGAAGATATATTGTCTTCGAGTGTGTCTAGGAGATTCATCAGGACAAACCATGTGATGGGACCTGTAATAGAACAGTTCCCAACAAATTTTCAAAAGATCACAAGCCTATGACCTGGTCTCGGCTTGTAAGGCTACAATCTAATAACATTAAATTAGAAATAAGGAATAATATTATTGCATCTACAGAGGCCCCAAATACATGGAAATTAAGTAACATACTTCAAAAGTAATCCATTGGTTGAGAAGAAATCACGAGAAGAATTTCAAAATATCTCAAACAGGATAATAACAAAAATACTGAGTTTCCTGGGATCTGGCTGTAGCCATGCATAGGAGGACGCTGAAAGTTCTAAATTTTTAAATTAAGAAAGAGGATGTGGTGAAAGTCAGTGAAGTCAGTCAGGAGCTGGCAGACTGTGTCTTGTGGGCCAACCACACATTTTTTAAAATAAAGCTTTATTGGAACCCAGCCATGCTCATACATTTATGTATTATCCTTGCTGCTTTCACACTACAGAGGCAGAGAGGAGCTGTTGCAACAGACGATATGGTCCACAAAGCCTAAAATATTTACTATTTGGCCGTGTGATGTAGAGGGAAACAAATATTTTGTCTTTGTCCTGGTTCCTGGCCCACAGCTCCTAAAGCCCGTGTGGTCTCCAGAGTGATAAGCGTCTTTTGTATGCTACTGAGAGGACCGGAAGCTGGGGGCCCTAGGAAGCTTCGGGCTGAGGGGCTGGTCCACAGAAGGACTGAAACACCATTAGAGGTTTGGGATTTACCCCCAACCCTTGGGCAGGAGAGAGGGGCAGGAGTTTGAGTTCAACAGCCAGTGGCCAATAATTTAAGCAATCACATCTACTTAATGGATCCCCCATAAGAAATCCCTAAACAAGAAGATCAGAGACCTTACGTCCCAACTGGCAAAAGCATCTCCATGCCAGGAGTCTGACACACCCCAAATCCACAGGTCCGGAAACCCCCGTGCCCAAGCACCCCTTCATTTGGCTGTTCATTTACTTCTTTTAGATGGGAAAGAAACACCTTCTTCAATTCTGTGAGCTGTACTAGTGAATTATGGAGCCTGAGACGGGGTCCTGGGAACCCCTGCCTTGCAGCCCGGTGGCCAAAAGTTCAGGTGACAGCTGGGTGGTCTAGGGGGACCAAGGCCCTAGCCTGTGGGGTCTGGTGCTGGCTCCAGCAGACGGTGTCAGAACTGAACTGAACGTCGGGACGCAGGCATTTGGTGCTAGGAGGGAAACCCTCCTCCCTTGCAGAAAAGCAGTAAATCCCCACTTGCAGAAGCAGAGCCACTTCAGCCCAGAGAAGGAAGGAAACAATAAAGATGCGAGCACAAGTAAATGAAAGGAAAAAAAATAGAGGCGATAAAGCCAAAAATTGTTCTTTGAAAAGGTTAATAAAATAGATAAACTCCTCCTCCCTCCAGTAATCAAAGAAGAAAAGAGAAAAGCAAACGACTACAATCAGGAATTAAGAAGGGAACGTCACCAAGGATACAGCAGATAACGAGATGTCACGAGCAACTTAATGGAACTATGTAGTGAAACGGACATATTTTTTGGAAACTGCATCACAACTGACATAAGATGAAATCTGAACAGCTCTATATGTATTTTAATCCTTGAATTCATCATCAAAAACCTTCCCACAAAGAAAACTCCGGGCTCACATGTTTTCTCAGATCAATTCTATGGAACATTTTTAAAAAATTAACACCAATTTTGCAGAAGCTCTTTCAGAAATTAGAGGAAAAGGGAACACTTCCACATTCATCTAATGAGGCCAGCATTGTCCTGACACCAAAATCTGACAAAGGCATTACAAAAAAAACCCCACCATCTTCTTTATGAACATAGATGCATGTCTTTAATTAAATAACAGCAAAATGAGTATAACCCATTATATATTAGCAAATTATATTAATTATATAGTAGCAAATGGATAGTAAAATATTTTTAAGAAGAGATTACACTGTGATCAAGTGAGATTTGTTTCAGGAATGAAAGGTGGGTTTATATTTAAAGACCCATCCAGTGTCATTCACTTTGCTCAGCCCAAGGAAGGAACAACTCTATGATCATGTCAGTAAGAGTGGGTAAAGCCTTTGACAAAACTCAACACCTATTCAGGATAAAATGAAAAACTCTGGACAGACTGCAAATAGGAAAAATTTCTTCAGGCTGACAAAGAACACTTACTGAAAACCTAGAGATAACAAACATCATTCTTAATAGTGAAATATTGGACAATTTCCCCCTGAAGCTGGAATCACACTTATTCACTATTGTACTAGCGGTCCTAGCAGGGCAATAAAACCAGGAAAAAGAAATAAAAGGCACACAGATTGGAAAGAAAGAAACACAATGTTATTTAATCACAGATAATCTTTATGTAAAATATTGCAGAGAATCTGCAAAACAATAACTAGGACTAATCAGTGAATGTTGTGAGATGCAGAATTCAGTATCGCAACACCAGAATGAGTTTATGAGGATTGATCATAAGAATAGGACAGTGATATTACCATAACAGCTCCATTTGTAACAGAAAGTTTAAATTCAAAATCAGGAGTTTAGGAGTTGACTGAAAGTTGAACAAGACCTCTACACTATCAATTGAAATGTAATACTACTGTTTTATTTGAAAAAAAAATCTTTAGAAAACTTAAAGAAAACCTGAACGAGCAGGAGAATGTAACACGGCACAGATTGGAGGTTTGCTGTTGTGAAGGGGTTAATCCTGCCCATATTGGACCACAGATCGAATGCCATCCCAGTCAATACCCCAGAAGTATTCTTGTGGAAATTGTTGAGTTGATCTTAAAATTATGTGTACGTGCAAAGGACCAAGACCTGGAGCGCAATTCTGAATGAGAAGAATCCCTCCAATCCCGGAGGAATGGCAACGTCTGATTTCAGACTCACTCTCAGGCTGCAGTAACGGAGACTGTGATGTGTTTTGGCATAAATGTAGACAAATCGTTCAATGGAAGCAAACGGAGAGTCCCGAAATAGACCCCGATCTGCCTGATCCATTGAATTTTGAGTGATGCACCCCAGCAAGTCAATGTGGAGAGGACGGCGTTGTCGACAAATAGTGTCGAAGCAAGTAGATGAGTGTATGGGAAGAAATGAGCCTCCGTCACTAGGTTGGGCCCCACACAGAGATTATTTCGGAATGAGCTAACTGTGTAAACCTGAGAGCCAAAACTGTAGAGCTTCTAGAAAAAAAACCCCATGAGAATGATTTGATGACCTTGGGGAGACAAAGCTTTCTCAAGCAGAAAACAACAACAACAACAAAAAACAACAAACCTAAGAGAAAGAAAAATTGTTAAATTTGACTTCAGCAAAAACAAAAACTTCTGGTCTTCAAAAGATGTAATTAAGGGACTAAAAAACACAAGGGTCATGCGTGGGGAAAAGACTTGCAGTTTGTGAATCAGCCAAGGGACTTGTATCCAGAACATATAGGAAAGTCCTACGAACCACTAATAAAAAGAAAGAGAATAATATAATAGGCAAAACGCTTTAACAAACGCTTCAGCACACACAAAGTACAAAGGGCCAACAACAACAGGAAAGAAAGGCGCTTGACACCATCTGTCACCAGGAGGCTCGAGTGGGAGCCATGATGACACAAGATGACGCTCACACACCCCAGACTCAGTACCCATGAAAAGACTGAGTGTTGGGGAGGACAGAGCAAGCAGGACTCACTCCCCTGCCCCCACGGTGGCAGGGAAATGGAAACCATTCTGGAAAACAGCCTGGCATCTCTTACAAAGTGGAACGTGAACCTAGCCTCTGACTCAGCTAGTCCACTCCCCGGGGTGTCCCGGGATGTCCCCACAGCCATGTCCCCACAGAGACTGTATAAGGGCACTGACAGCTCTCTTGGAGCGGCCCAGGGGTCCACCACCAGGGGAGCGGATATGTACACGCTCAGCACCAGACGTGAGAGTGATGACCACGTGCAACAGCACAGAAGTGTCTTGTAAGCATCACGGTGGCCCAGAGCAGCCAGAAACAGAAGTGCTGCCATGACCTTCAGATCGAGTTCAGGAACAGACAAAACTCACCCATGGTGAGTGTGAATTCCAAAATGGTGGTTAAATAAGGGTTGGGTCCTTTCTGGAGGGGGCACGAGAGAATGTGTTGGGCTGATGGATGGTGTTTGCTACCTTAATTAGGGTGAGGACAACATAGCTATATATGTTTGACCAAACTCATCAAATTTTGGCCTTAAAATCCATGCATTGCACTGGGTGTAAATCTTCCTCTTTCCTCTCCTGACTCACTTCCCCTTCTTCTTCCTTTTCTTCCTTTCCATCCTCCTCTGCCCTCCTTTCTCCTCCTCCTCCTTCCATCTCTCTCATACAACCTGAAAACAAATACCGAACTCCAGTCCCTAGGGGTCTCCTCTCATTTCACATCTGAAACTATTTTCCGTATACTAGGCTTGAGAGAAAGAATGGATGTCCTGGGGATCACATGAGCCAAGTTTCTCCTGCTGCAGTGCAAGCTACAGCTATGAGAAGTTAGAGAACAAGGACGAACCCCCGCAGCATTGCCCTGGAACGCAGTCATCAGCTATGACCTCTGAGAGGGCATTTGGAAGCAGGCTTGTCCTTCTGCACATGGTATGTGGAAAAGCACATTAGCCAGTCCTGCTGGCAGAGAGATCCCAGGAGCAAAGAGTCCCCCCATGTGGTGAGCACACTTAGGGCCCAGATCTTGGCTTCTAAGTACCCTTCTCCACTAAAGAAGCCAGGGCTCCTCATATGGCATTCTCCAGGGAAGGTTTCTCTGAAACCCCTTTGGTGCCAGAAGGCAAGAACGGGGGAGGTGTCGTGAAGGCCCCTGGCGGTAGCTTCCTGGAGCTCCCACAGCCGAATGGGGGACGACGCAAACATCCAAACAAGAGTGGTATCCGTGGGTAGGAACTGCACAGACTAGGAACGTGTGAATCCTCACAAACAGATAAAAAATGAGCAGATGAGCTGCTTATACTAGCAAGCCAACTAGCTCTAGAAAGTGCAGGAATAATGCGAGAGTTAGAGCGTCA
>RCUC01144766.1:0-27643 GCA_003697995.1 Taxidea taxus jeffersonii | reverse complement strand
CTGGGTCAGTCAGTGCGGGTCCATGGGTGAACAAGACAAAGGCCTGCCCTCAGGGAGTATGATTTTAGTTGAGGGTGAGGAACCAAGAGGTAGATAATAATTGCTGGTTGTCATCACTGCAGCAGAAGAGTGAGGTGACTGGGGTTTTGGGACCGGGGTCACTGGAAGACACCTGAGCAGAGGCCTGCTGAGCGAGTGAGCGAGCGGGAGAGTCCCCATGCAAAGAGGAGCAGATGGAGTGAGCCGTGGGGGTGGCAGAGGGGAGTATGCCAAAAGATGTGGGACAGGAAACAGCCATTTTAATATCGGCTTGTTTCTCTCGTTATTCATGGTGACAGTTTTCTGTAAAGTCACTGTGAACATTGAAGTAGGGAATACGGAGCCATCGCTAGGCCTTATATTACATCTTCCTCTGGGCCTCCGGTCACACTACTTTTATCTGCTGAGCAATCTGGTACCTTGTTTTATGTGTGTTTCTGTTTAGAACCAGTTTCTTTCATAGACATCCTTGACTTGTTAATGTTGGACTCCTAGGCCAGCAGCCTGTGACTCAGGCCTGAGCCAAGCTTGCCTCACTACCACGGTCCATTCTCTGTAAGGCCTGTCCCAGCCTTCCTGGGCTCAGCGACGTTGGCCAGCCCTTCAGCCCTGGGCCTGGGGGCTGCCTCCATCAGCCGGCTTCCCAGCACAAAGCAAAAGTGCAAAAGGTGGGCACTAGCTGGCTCGTGAAAGGACACTTGTTTACAGCACCAGAGCTGAAACAAGGCAGAGCATGTCTCTTTGTTCCACCTCACTGGGAACACGTGCGTGGGGCAACTCATTTTGGCCACTCCGTGCCTGTCCGTGAGGGACTGGAGAAGCTCTGGGACTATTGATTTTGGAGTTACGCGTACATTTTAGTGAGTATGGAATCTGCAAATAATGAGGATGGATTAGCTGTAATTTCAGAGCCTCTAGGGGAGGGTCTTTTGCTTCTGCATTTCTTTTCCCTTTGCTTTTTAATTATGACCTGGAGTGGCCAGCAGCCCTCCTGACCTTGATTAAAGCACAGTGGTGATCAGGTTTGTGTTAGCTGCTCCCTCCCTCAGCATAATTGCCTCTGGGGTAGGCTGGGATACAGGTCTGATACACCTTAGGATCCCATCTCTTGTCTCAGTTCTTTAATTTGGAGACTACCAAAAAAGACTTCTGGATGCTAGCCACCTTCCATGTTGTCAGTTGGAAATCTGCCCCTTCCTGCGACCTCGGTTTTCCTCTGCTGTTGTTTAAACAATGTCATATTCCCTTTGCGCTCTGATTTATATCAGAAGGCCAGTCCTTTCAAACTGGTGACAGGAGTAACCTTTTAACCAGAGAAGCCCTTGGATAGAAGCCTGATATTTCAAATTAAGAAAATAAATGTATTTTCTCACAGACGTGTGGGTTAGTCAGCTTTAATCATTGAGTATTGAGCACCAACTGTGTGCTGAGAACTATGAAGGGGAGAGAGCAGGGCAGAGAATGGGCAGAGAATTATAATTAAAGGACACACTAGGTTATGTGGTGATGTGCCCTAATGAGAGAACCATGGCCAGGAGGGGCTAGCAGTGTGGGTGTTTGGGAGCCAGGAGGATGCAGTGTTACAGGTAGTGAGTTTGAAAGGCTTCCCTCGCACCTCAGGGTCATGTGGGGGACAAGCATTCCAGCCAGAGGGAACAGCCAGTGCTAAGCTGAGTAAGGCCTGGCCTGACTGAGCCTCTGCAAGGGAGGGCCCAGCATCCTGGGGGGTGGGGTGAGCCATGGATAGAGAGGAGAGGAGAGGAGTCAGAGAAATGTGTCATTCAATGTGTAGCAACCCTGCCAAAGAAGTAAATGTGCTAATATACTTTTACAGTACGTGTTCTATGGAACTAGCTTGTTTCTAAGTGTTAAAATAAGATGCGGTACAGAGGATTTCTAAAGCATTGTAATCAAGATTGCAGTATTTCCATGGCAGTTACCTACTTTTGACCATGGAGTGCGGTGCGGTGTGGTGTTTTCATGATCTCCCTTGCTTGCCTGGAAGGCGGGCTATTCTAGGGCCAGAAAGTGGTCAAAGAGGAGGAGGAAGGCCACGGCCAGGGCTAGTTACCCGGGGACAGCCTTTCTGGCTCTGAGTTGTCAGAAGCGGACTTTTTCTGCCAGCCTTTCCCCAGGGAGGGAAAGCTGTTAACTGTCAACTCTCAAGCTCTTTCCCTCACTCTTAGGTGGGGGTGGTCAGAAAAAGCATTTGATTCTGATGCCAGCTGTGTTCCCTAAACTTGCGTAAGGCTTGCACCCAGAATCTGCCTTTCTCCCTCTCCAGAAAGCAGCAGGCACTTTCTGTTTAAAAACAAAAACAGAACCAAAAATCGTTTGGTGCTTGGAACCTCCGGTGGGGGGAGGAACGGTGGGGGTGGGTTGGAAGCGGCCCCGGTGATGTCCTCAGGGCTTTGGCCTGAAGTTCGGCCATCAGAATGGTAGGACTTAGGACTTGCTGCTTCAGTGATGTGCCCCCTCACTGCTGCTGGGATGTCAAGGGACAGCAACTTTTGACCCAGCGATTGCACAAATTTATCCAAAGGGAATAACTGGGCAAGGATATAGGTTCAGTAATGTTCATTGCAGCATTGTTTAAAAATGTTGGAAAATTATGAATCCAAACGACTATCAAGAGGGATTTGTAAAATGAATACTATGGCCAGGCGGTGGCTGACAGCCTAGGCTTTAAAATGATGACATGGCTTGTTCTTAACCTAGAAAGATGTCTGAATGGTAACAGATTCCAAAAGAGCATACAGTATGGTCTTATCCTAAAAAATATGTTCACATGCATAAAAATGTTTGGAAAAGATCAGACACGTTCTATCTGATGAGAGATGAGGAATATTTATTGTCTTTATACTTTCCTATAGTGTTTTGAGTTATTTGCATTGAATTTGTATTATTTTGTCATCAGGAGGAAAAACCCCAAACCCAAAGTCACAGGGAAGTAGTGGGTTGAGGGAAGAGAGTCTTGGTATCAGGTGACATGGGTAGAATCTGAGGTCTGCTGACTTTCAGGGGCACTTGGCCTTTTGGAACCTGAGGCACCTCATCTGTGAACTGGGGCAGTGTTTCTTGCCCATGTTCTGGGTGGACATGGAGGACAAGAGGGAGTGCTTTGATAACCATACAGCCTGGGTGAAGGCGAGGCCTCATGCCTCTGGGGCACCAGAAGCAGAGAGGTCTCTGATGGGATGTCCACTGGAGCCAGGCCTCTCACAGTCTCTGGCCATGGCTCTGTTCTCTTCCCTCACACTCCGCCATGACACTTCTTTGTCAGAGACTGGCTCTGGGCAAGGGGCCAGAGAGAAGGCTTCTACAGGTGGGCTGGACTTTGAAGTCACTGGAGCAACAGGGCTTTGCTTTGTGGCTGGTCTGCTGGGGTGTGGAGATCAGTTTCTTGAGGGAGTCCTACTTTGTTAGTGTGTGTCCTCTCCTGGGATCTGTCTGGCAGTTTGTGGTGCCCAGTAGCCATTTGAGTGGATTAATAATAATATCAAAGCCCCTTCATGGCTTTGGGCAAATTACTTAATGTCCCCAGGCCTTGGTTCCCCCATCCCAGTGATGGTGCATTGTGAGCCATTAATAAGTATTATGGCTGTTCTTAATGAAGCAGGATAGCTATGGGCTGCCGCGTGGCCCCTGCTTGTAGGGGAGACTTCGGTCCATCCTGGGATGTCTTCCCTGCCTGTTTTTGTCTCCTAACTGCTCTACGTGTCACCATGACAGCTAATGTTAGTAGTCCCTACGATGTGCCAGACCCTGTTCTAAACACTTTGTGTACATAAGTCCCTGAGACCTTGGACCAACATTGTACAACAGATATTATCATCTCCGTTTTGCTGATAAAAACGGAAGCACAGAGTTCAAGTATCTTACTCCAGAGCAGTTGCTCAACTTCAGCTCTGCTGACATGGTGGCCTGGAGAATTCTTTGTTGCGGGGGTGCGGTGGGGGGCGCTGCCCTGTACACTGTAATAGCATCTGCTCGCTGGATGCTGGCAACAGCACCCCTCCCACCCCCAGCTGTGACAGACTAGCCACCAACGGACTTGCGAATGTCCCCTGCGGTACAGAATTGCCCCTGGTTGTGAACCCCTCCAAGTATGGCTGTTGTTGAACCAGCTGCCTCAGTGTGACGTAGGATTTTGTTAGAATTGCCAAATCTTTTACTTTTTCTTTTTAAGTTTGTTTTTGTTTTGTTTTGTTTTGAGTAACCTCTACACCCAGTGTGGGGCTTGAACTCATGATCCCGAGATCAAGAGTCGCTTGCTCCTCTAACTGAGCCTGCAAGATGCCCCAGAATTGCAGGATCTTGGGCTCTGCCCAGTTGTAGGGAATCAGAATTTCTGGGGGTGGGGCCCAGAGCCTCTCTTAGTCTGTGCCTGTCTCATGCATATTCATTCCTGTCACTAATTTACTTGTCTGGGGCCCCCCTCACCCAGCCCAGGGGAGGAGGGAGGGGTGGGGCCTCCCACCTCAGTACCCCTGCTTCCCCTGCAGTGCCTGAACTTAGGTGCCATGCATGTCCGGATGGATGGATGTTGGTTTGTGGCTAGGATCAAACGTTCTTGTGGACTCACTGCTCTTGGCATTGTCCTACACAACGGGTAGGTCTCCTTTCTCAGTTGCCTGCTCTGGAATTGCATTTATCCCCAGGCTGTTCTAGGCTGCCCCTTTTATAGTGTTAACAGGGGTAGAACACAATCTGTGTTCTCCTTCCCCTCCCCTAAGTCCCTGGCTCAGAGAGGTCTTAGCTCATGGAGGTAGAAGATTCTGCCCTACTTGGAGATGCTACAGGTTTGTTTGTTTTTAATTGAGACAGAGTTGATGAACAATATCCTGTTAGTTTTGGGTGTAAGATACTAGGGTTTCAGGAGTGTCTCTTCACATTAAAAAGGGGTGGAATATGTGGATAGAGACAAGGGGCCGTGATCTATTTAGTGGGAAGAAATTAGGGAATACAAGTTAAAGTATACGTAAAACTATTTGTAGACCGTATATAGAATGATAATACAAAAACAGAATCTGTGCATCTGAGAGACAAAAGGTCTAGTGTGGCCCATAGACTATGAATTGATTATTACCTATTAAGGTGAAGTAGATACAGCAATTGAGAGTAAGACTTTGGAAACTTTTTTTAAAGTGCTGTTTGACCTTGCTGGGACTTGCACACGGCCTTTCACTTTCCTAGTTTATTTATTTTTTAAGATTTTTATTTATTTATTTATTAGAGAGAGAGCTCAGGCAGACAGAGTGGTAGGCAGAGGCAGAGGGAGAAGCAGGCTCCCTGCCAAGCAAGGAGCCCGATGTGGGACTCGATCCCAGGACGCCGGGATCATGACCTGAGCCGAAGGCAGCTGCTTAACCAACTGAGCCACCCAGGTGTCCCTTTCCTAGCTTATTTTTTAGGCCTTTCACTTTCCTAGCTTATTTTTTATTGTAGCGTTGATTCACAGTGGGTGTGGGGGGTGGTGGTGGAAGATCCATTACCATATAGTTTGAGAAGCATGGCTCTAGAAAAATGTATCCTCAGATGTGACTAGTGGCTATTGCTAGTTGCTAAGAATGTGGGTGATTTTTAGGTTTCATTTTTTTGGTACTTTCTGAATTTTTCACAATGACCGTATTTTATCATCTTCATAAGCAAGGGATGGGGGTGGAGAATGAAGCACTATTATAAAGAGATGTCTTTATGAGTCAAAGAAATGAATGTCTATGGGAGGAATTTTAGCAACTACGAAGGCTGGTGGGAAGAAATGTTCTGATTGGTAGTTCCTGCCTTCATTGTAGACCAACCCTGGTATTAGTGGGTTTGCTTGGTGAATTACTGTATTGTTAGACGGTCATTCTGGTAATTCCTAGTGGCATGAAAAGTGCTGTGAAGGCATTTTAGGATTGTCTGTAGCCAAGAAACCCTCATTTGTACACTTACTATAAAACGCAAAAACCACCAAGATACAATAGTGAGAAACATTTCAAGTATTATGAATATTTAGATATTGAAACTTAGTTATGACATGAATTTGAGTTACTATAAGAATTTTAAGTGGATGAGGACTGAGGACACAGAGAGGCTGCCTTGTACCATCTCACTCACTGGCTCTTCGTTAGCAAACTGCTTTTAGTTTGGGCTGTTGGCGAGAACACAGAAATAGCTATCTAATGTTGGAACAGACTCTATTGCCTTAAAAAAAAAAATCAGATCGGTCTTCCCTTGAAGCTGTGAAGACCAGTGAGATGCTACATAGTGAGCTAGAACCCATCTTAGGAACATAGGCACTTGCTGTTATGGTGCAAATGGAACTTTTCAGTTGTGATGTGACCGGATCCTCAGGTTTATCCAAGATGCCATCCCTCTGAATCTGAGGTGCCCCGGAGTGTCCCCGCCTCAAAAGACAGCAGGCTGTGGGGTTGATGGATTCGTTGCTGTCCCGGTGGTGGATAGAAGCTCCAGGTCACCAAATTGTCAGAGCAGTGGTCCCCATGGACTGCCTCTCTTTCCTGTAGAGCGGCTATTTTCCTCTCTGAACATTGACTGTAGGGTAATGTAGTGGGGTGTGTATGTGTTTTGGCTGAATGAATTAAACATCTACTGAGCCTTATCCTTTGGCAAATATCCTGGTTCTCTTTGCCCGGCCTTCCTCTTTGAGAGTGACTTAATCTGCCTAGCCTCACTTGGATGTGTCCAGCGGTATGGACTGTATGGCTTTATGTGGTGCGGGTCTCAGGATAATGCGCAGAGTACCTCTTGTAGGGCCCGGAGCATCAGCCTCTTTCATTTCCTGAAAGGAAGATGGAAAAAATTTTGTTCTGTTCTTGCCTGATTTTTTTCCTTTGCTGTGTTTTGCTGGATTAATATTTGCTCTGACAGACACTGCTAACGGGGAGACAATGAGAGGAACATCCGCTGTTTGTTGTAACCGCAGACAAGCCCACTTCATGTAAACTCTTCTGTTGTTTGGCGTGAGACTCAGCTGAGGCGTGACGAATGGGCTTTGGTCATCCATTAGGTCGTCCACCCTACCCTTCTGCTGCTAGGATGCAAGGATTCTGCTGCTTCCAGCTTGATTTGAAGCCTGCATATTTGATGTTTTCTTCCCCAGTTTTTGGCTTTATGGGAAGAACAGTATAATGGGGGTGGCGTCCTGCCTCATTGTCCTGTTACTATTTCTACCCAACAGATTATCCCACAACTTCATTGCTCAGAACAGCTGCTATTTTGCCCATGACTGTGGGTCAGGAACCTAGGAGAAGGCTCAGGTGGGTGGTTCTCCCTGGTGCAGTCCGTGCAGTTGCAGTCCGATGTCAGCTGGGGCTGTGGTCATCTAAAGGCTTGGCTGGACAGAACATCTGAGGAGGCCTACTCCAGGGTCTGGGAGCTCAGTCAGGGTCCTCAACCAGAGTGCTGAGTCTGAGCTTTCCGGCACGATGTCTCAGGCCCTCTGACCTCTCTATGGTGTCTGGCCCCCTGCACTGTGAGCATCCGAGCATGACCCCATGGAAGCATCATGCATGGCTTTTTCTCTCTAAGTCTTGGGAGTCCCATAGCAGCACTTTTGTCACATTCTGTGGTCCAAGCAGGTCATGAGGTCACCCTCATTCAAGAGGAGGGGACAGAGATTCTATCCTTTGATGGGGAGCACTGCCAAAGAATCTTGAGCCACATTATTTTTTTCTTTTAAATATTTTATTTATTTATTTGACAGAGACACAGCGAGAGAGGGAACACAAGCAGGGGGAGTGGGAGAGGGAGAAGCAGCCCCCACCCCAACCCCGCAACAGGGAGCCCCACACAGGGCTTGATCCCAGAACACTGGGATCACCACCCGAGCCAAAGGCAGATGCCCAACGACTGCACCGCCCAGGCACCCTGTGATCTGCATTTAAAACTGCCATGCTCATGGTGGTTGGGTACAGACAGGGACTCATTTTGAGGCCTGCAGGACATCCGTGTGCATTTACTTGGTGAACAACCACATTTCATAATGCCTTGTCGAGTTGCTTTAATGGTTAACCAGCTAGCCAAGCAAGGACTTTAGTTAGTGTTCTCCATGACCCTTAAGACAGCCAGCAACAATAAAAGCAAAAGGGAAGAGTTTTGTTTGTTTGTTTAAGCAATGCTGTGGGTCTTGTTCTAGAGAATTCTTTGCTACTGTGCCCATTTCTTAAAAATTTTGTCCAAGAGAAAATGATGCCATGGCTTCAAGTCCTATTAGGAAACATTAGGGGAGCCTAAAGCTGAAAGTGCAGTGGCTAGGCTTTGTAAATTTGGGGATGGGGAGGGAGGTTCTGAACCTTCTTGGGCAGCTCTGGACATGCTATTTCTTTCCTCATCCCTGGTTTTGCTTGCATCCCCATTGGGGAAATAGACTCTTGGTATCGCATGCACTTGCTAGAAATTGGATCTCCTTCCCGAGCTGGAAGTTGTTAAAGCAAACCACACTTTAATGTTATAAAACCTAGGGTCAAAAATGGATAGGGGAACTTGTTTTGGAGTCAACAGATGCTTACCAACTAGCACGTGACGGTGGGAAGCGTGGGCTTTGAGGTTCAGGAGGGCTGGATTTGAATTCTGCCCCTGCCTCTTCATAAGCTGAACAGTCTTGGCAAGGTTTTTTTAATTTTTGTTTTGTTTTGTTTTGCTCTTCTGGATTTGATTTTCTTCTCTCTGAAATGGGAAGGGCAGTACCCGTCTTGCAGGGCTGTTAAGGATGAAACAAGGGATGTTTATAAATGCCTGGGACGGTCCTTAGCATGTAATGTTCAACAACTGTTGGTCCTTTCAACCTTTTGTCATTTATTGAATAAGGGCACCTGTATAAAAGGCATTATTTATCAAAAGCTTATTATACGCTCAATGTTGTGGCAAGTGCTTTATATAGTTTACCCTAGTCTCACAGCAGCTCCTGAGGTGAGACTAGGTGAGAAACAGAGGCGCTGAAAGGTTGAGTTCCTTCTCCCAGGTCAGCAGGTTGGGGAGCCAAGATGTAAATCCAGGAGTCTGAGGCTGGAGGTCATGGCCTTAAGTAGTCTGGGATATGTGTTCTGGATGCCTATTCTGAGGTCCCCACCAAGACTGGGGCGGGGAAAGAATGCTGGTGTAAGACTTAGGAGACAAGGTGTTCAACCTCTGTTCTGATTCTCACCAGGTATACATCCTTGGGAGAGGAATTTACTTCCTCAGCCTTCAGTTACCTCATCTGTGAAATGGGAGCATCTGAGCCAAATGATTGGCAAAGTCCTGAGATCTTGACTTTAGCCATATGCTGAATGAATTATGAATCCCCCTTAGTCTTGATGAAAGGGGCAATACGGAAGCTCTTTGGTCAATCTGTGCTGCAGGAGACTTAAAATTCTATTTTTCCTGAAGCACTAGTTGCACAGAGGTAAGGAAAAGCCCCTGAGAAAGTCATCTGCCTTCTTCTTTCCCACACCCCTGTTCTACTCCTAGAAACAACCACTTTTAATGCTTTAAGCTATTTCTTCTGGTGGATTCTTCTGAATCTCTAAAGTGATAGCAGTGGATTTTGACTTTGGTTCTTTTGCAGCCTGTGCTCTCCTTTCTTTCCGTTCTGAAGAGCGGCAGGGAGGAGAAAGGTTATCCAAAGGAGGTAGGACAGCCAGTTTGCCTGGAATGCTGTGGTGGGTGGAATCATGCTTCCAATAGAGGCTGCCCAACCTGCTCTCTAGAGCTTTCCAAGGTTACCTGAATTTACCATATCGCCCCAATTCTAAAACTCGTGTGACTATAAAATGGACCTTGCATTGCATTCCAGCTTGGGTGTTGGTCAAAACACTACCCCTGAGAAACCTGCATATCAATAGTATAATCCATCCAAAATGTGACATTTGCAAATTTTTGGAAAAAAGTGGGTCACGAAGTTGAGCAAATGTGTTAAGCCTTTGGTTGTGAGCATGGAAATAGTTCACTTGTGGTTGAACTCAGGAAAATGCCATGATTTCAGCACTTCTGCCTCCTCTAACACAAAGAATCCTGTGGGTTTAAAAAACCCTATATCTGGCCATGAATAAAAGAGCAGTGGGTCCTGTCAGTCTTTCTAGGTGTGTGTGTGTGTGTGTGTGTGTGAGAGAGAGAGAGAGAGAATGAGAGAGTGAGTGTGAGAATGTAGGGTTGTTATGTAACTTTAGTCTTTCCTCCAGGACTATCTAGGACTGACCCTTGTACCCCAAGATTTGAAGGGCCATGGGTTTTTTCCTTTGTGGTGCTTTGGACCTTGGGCTATTTAAACGTACTGTTTTACAGTTGGTTAAATTCCATTCTCATTGCTCATGCACATGGAACATCAACAAAAAAAGATGAATTGAAAGTGAGTCTTTTCCAAATGGACATTCTACAAAGTAACTGGCTCATATTATTCAAAAATATCAAGGCCATGAAAGACAAAAAAAGACTGAAGGACTGTTCCAGATTAAAGGAGACTACAGAAACATGGCAACTGAATGCAAGCTGGCAAGCCTGGATTGGATCCTCAAAGATTGTTCTCCTTTACTATAAAAGACAATAGTGAGACAGTTGACGCAATTTGAATAAAGTCAGAGACCAGATTAATTGGTTGTGTTAACGTTCTGTGTAACGTATCTGTGTTAACATTTCAGATTTTGATCATTGCCTTCTAGTTACGTAAGAGAGTGTCCTCATCTTTAGGAGCTATGTGCTGAGCTGTATCAGGGTTAAGGGACATCATGTCTGCATCTTACCTGCCTTTTTTTCCAAGTCTGAAATTATTTTAAATTAGAAATTTGAAAGGAGAAGCCTTTTCCTCATTCCCAGTTCTGCCAGTTGCCTTAACTCAGCTTCCAAATGGCGGGGCCTCCCTCTGTGATGGGGTCTTCACCTTGGCCAGAGCTTCAAGGGAAGGCGTGTGATCTGGGCTGGCGGGACAGCTCTGGTGGGCGGTGATGTCCTGTGAGACAGGTTGGGTATCACCTGTGCGTTTGGAAACATTCTAGAGTCACATCAGAACTCTAGAATAGCCTTTATGTGTAGGAGGAACTTGGTTTTCTTTGGGCCCAAAGAAGGTTCTGAGACCTCTGTTAACCTCAGAAGAGGAGAACTTGTAGCAGCAGGAAACCATACTGACCACCATCTTTTAGTACTTTCCTTTTCCCCCTCTGGGTGGGTAATTCAGAACCAGGGCAAGTGGTGTGGTGCTATGAAAAGAGGAAACAGCACCTGGCTTTGTCTCTGAGGCAGTCAAGCTGCACAGGGCTTGCCCCAGGGTCTGGAGTTGGGCAGTGCCCAAGCTGGGATTAAAACCCCCTACACTATGGCCCACAGCCACTCAGACAGCTTTAGTAGAAGGGAGGATATTCTGAAAGGTTGAAGGAATCTTTCATGGAACCCAAGGGAGGGAAGCACCGTAAAGCCTTAAGCATAGGGAGCCCAAACATGCCAGTTGGCCAGACCTGTCAGTTTATGCCTCTTGTTCCAGCCTAGTTATTAATAGTGTTCCACCTCATGGTCAAAACTGCCTTGGTTTGACCAATAATTTATTTGGCCATGTAATTGCAGGATTAGAGCCTGGGACCCAGCTAATCTCCCACAAGCCTTCCTCTGCCACCACCTCTGTTCTCTTGTTGGCCTTGGCTCCCTGTCTGCCCTCTCTTTGTCTTCCTCCTCTGGCTTTCTCTGTTCCCTGAGAGAAGGTCTTGTAGCAGAAATCTGATGGCAAGGTTCTGCCTGGTGCAGGGGGGACAGTGAGGGGGCACAGTCCCCTTGGAAGTTGCTGGTGGGTTTGGCAGACATCCCAGGAGGTCTCTGTGACTGAAGTCGGAGGCTGAGGTGGAAAAGAAAAGGAGTCAGAAGGGAGAGGGGTTAGGCACCTGGCTCCCAGCAATGACTGGCTTCTTCCAGCTGGAAGGCCCAACGCTTGCTTCTCTCCCCCGTTCTTTTCCATGCATGTTGTCATTCCTTTGGAGCTGTTCTAACCAGGTTCTTTCTCCTAGTTGGATGACACTTGCCGATGTGGAATTGGGCCTGCATGGCGATGGGGAATGTCTCGGTTGGGGGGGGTGCTGGAGCCAGCTCCCTGCTGCTCCCCTGCCCTCCCCACCTCCCCTCTCCACTTCTGCTTCCTCCTGGCTCCTGCGCACTCAAACCTTGGCTGGCTAGGTGGGTTCTCCAGGCCCCGGCTCTATCCTGGAGGCTTCTTTCCTTTCTGGTTCTGCCTCTGCTGCAAAATTCCTGAAGGAGAAATGAGATTGTCCTGCCCCGCCCCTTCTCACAGGGCTATGAAAGCCACTCCCCCCCACAGGAGCTGGGACTAAGGAAAGGAAAACTGGGCTGAGGCAAGGAAAGCAGGCCACTGGAGGACCCGAGGAGCGTGGCGTGATCTCTGAGTGGAAAAGTGGAGTGAAATCCAGGGTCAGGAGCTAGCTTTGTGCCGTCCCGTGTAGCAACAATGAGCCACATGTGGCTAGTTAAATTATAATTTAAACATTACAATGTAATTAAAAATCTGGGTAGTTGCTCTAGCCACTTTGAACGGTTTCATTTAGTCACATGTGGCCAGTGGCTTCTGTGTTGGACGGACAGATATAGAACATTTCCATTCTTGCAGAAAGTTCTGTCAGACAGCCCTGAAGAGCTCTTACCGCTTTTCACCCAAGCGCTATTTCAAGTGTTTTCTTGAAAAACATTATCAAGTGTTTTCTTTGTGTGTTTTACTAGCTGCCACAAGTGCTTTTAAGAGATTGGAGGGGTGAAAAGAAAACACGGTCTATAGTAAACTTAAAAACATTCCAGTTACCTTATAACTGGTCAGTAAGTCAGACAGTTTCCAGTGGTGCCTTTTGTCATGGAATTCTAGAACATTCATGCAAACAAAGACTTTACGTGTCTAACTCGAGTTATTCTTCTGCCACTATCATAATTTTTGTCATATCCTAATTCTGTATGTACTGTTTATTCTATATTTTCCTTTAAACCAACTCACATTTTTATTTCACCTTGTTTGAAATGGAAACTTCATGACTGTAAGTGGAAAGCTATCAAAAGAAAATACATTTTTTTTAAAGTGAGCTTTTTGTTTTATTACATTTTTAAATGTTAATTCCAGTGCAGTTAACATAATGTTAATTTCAGGTGTACAATATAGTGATTCAGCAGTTCTATACATTTCTCAGTGCTTATGATAAATGTACTTTTTTAAAAAAATATTTTATTTATTTATTTGACCAAGAGAGGGACAGCGAGAGATGGAACACAAGCAGTGGGATGGGGGATCATGACCTGAGCGGAAGACAGACACTTAACGACTGAGCCCCCAGGTGCCCCTCATAAGTGTACTCTTTTTTTTTTTTTTTTCAAAGTTTTATTGTTTATTTGGCAGAGATCACAAGTAGGCAGAGCAGCATGCAGAGATAGAGGGGGAAGCAGGCTCCCCGCTGAGCAGAGAACCCAACGAAGGCTCGATCCCAGGACCCTGAGATCATGACCTGAGCCGAAGGCAGAGGCTTAACCCACTGAGCCACTCAGGTGCCCCTATAAGTGTACTCTTACAGCAAGCTTTTTTATTGAATAATTTTATATGTATGTACAAATGCCCAACTCATAAGGGCATAGCATGGTGATTTGCAAAGCAGTGCTGTTTCATTTCCAGAGGATTTGTTATTTTGCTTATCAAATTCTAGCAGATTCCTTTTTCTGTGGAAGGCTCTGAGCTAGACTAGCTACCCCTTTCTTAAGAAGGAGATTAGCGAATATAAAGATGTGGGAAGGTGCCATAGAGACATAGTAGCACCCAACAGGGCCTTCTCCTTGGACAAAACAGAAGGATTCAAAAAAGACCTGAGAAGGAGCAACTGCTTCACTGTTACTGAAAATACACTGGTGCTTCTAATTTGCAAGAGGTCTTTGCAGGGCAAGCCCAAGGGAAAGAGTGTGGCTTAGTCTACATAGTGGACTGGTGCTTTTGGCCTTAGGTTTCCTTTACACTCTTGTAATCCAATCTCTGAGGACCCCAGTGAGCTCTGGATTTTTGGGTAATGTCTGTATTTGCTGTGTTAGAAAAATTAAAGACTTGTTTTATAGTCTTAAAAACTTGTCTTAATTCATTACAAATGACACTAATAGACTTATTACATATTGATACATATTTGATCAGAAATAACTATTTTTCCCAAACAGAAATTCATAAAAGGAAAGTAATCATTTGATAGTTTTTTTGTTTGTTTTGTTTTTTTTTTTTACAAGTGTCTTGCAAATCTGGCTTAATAGAAGAGCTGAGTTCTCTGCTACTGTATTCCATATCTCACGATGGCACATACCAAGTAATCTCTGGAAAACTCCACTAAGCACTTACGGGAGAATGAAGGTGAAAAGGCAAATAAGTCAAACTTGATAATAAAAATGGTTTTGACCTTGCAGACTCCCAGTAAAGGCTTCAGGGACCCCCATCACTGTTTCCTGGGCCACTCTTTGGGAACCATAAGTGAGTGAATCACATCAGATGAAAAGACTCAAGTGTGTGCTTCTGTCTGAAGCCTGACATGCACTGGCGTGTGACCTGAGACACCTGAAGCCTGGGGGACCATCATTCTTGCTAAGCCTGTCTTACAGGGTCATTGAGAGGCTTAGTTAATGCCTGTGATATCTTTCTACAAGCAGCAGTGTATTTATAAATGGTATTATTAAGGATCTTTTGAAGCATGGCAGCATCTATAATTTGTAGGACAGAGTTTTGTTTTTTGTTTTTTTTTTTTTTTTTTGGCAGGAAGTAGGATTTATTGGTAGGCATGAATAGGGAGGGGGCAGTTGTGAGGTTCTCCTAAGAGCAGAACCTGCCATTTGTCCAAAGGGCCATGATTGGGGACTTTTTTGACCCCACGGCTATCTGGGATGAGTCACTTTTCATCCACCATGTCTTTAATTTCATCTGCATTGTACATAGTAAGCCCCACTTCTTGGAAATGTGGATCTCCTGACAGCCAGGGAACTTGGCCCTGCGTAGAGCCTCAATCACATGCTCTTTGTTCTGTGGCTTGGTCCGGAGGGACATGATGACTTGGCCGATGCACCCTGGGGCTTTCCAAGGGCACCCTGCATCCCCGCCTGGAGCCTAGATTGGAGATAGCATGAGGTCAGAAGTCATTGTCCACTGGAAAGGGCTGTCTCCAAGGTCCCTTAGAGCAACCCATACAGTTACCAGGCTGCACACACTACCAAGGAGGCTACTGTTAGCAGTCATTGCACACTGGGTCTCCACAGGGAAAGAACGAGACGGTTATTTTTTAAAAAAAACTGATGTCTCGTCTTCATGTTACTTGGTTCTAGAGACATCTTTGTGAAGGGGGAAGGGCTGTCATTTTCAGCTTACAGGCACGATAACTGAGGCTTAGATGAGGGGACTGGCCAGAGAATAGAGACTCTTCCCCAGTGTGGTGATGCCTGGCACACTGTTTCCAGTGTGTTGGCGCTGGCCGGTTTGGTTTAGCCAGAGTGCTTACCTGATACGGGGTGTATTTCTGACACACTGACACATTCAGACAGTTCTGTACCGCCCTCAGCAATCCTTGCTTGAATAAATTGCCCTCAGTCTGAGTCACCTAATGGAAATGACACAGTTTTCACATTTGAAGAACTGAGGGATCCAAGCAGAGGAAACTCTTCTAGAACTTCCTCACTTGCCAGTCTAAAAAATTAGCTGGTAAACAGCCCTGGATGGTAAATGACTTGTTTTTCTTGACCAGTGAGAGGTTTGCTCATTTTACGGAAGTGCATGGATCATTTACTGTAGGGAAAACAGTTCTCTTCTCCTCCCTGGGTGTTTCTGGAAGCAATCCTTCACTCTGGTCTTGGGAAACACATTTTTCTATAATTGTAGGAGTTAGGAGAACCATGGTCTAGTCTTTCCTTGAACTAGGAACTAAGGCAAAAAAGCACAAGTTCAGTTGTGGCAAGCGGTCTTTAAAGCTACAGCCAACTGACATTATGATGGATTTAAAGAAATGCTTTAAACAGGTTAGGTTGAATTAAAGTTCCAGATTCTGCTCCATAGGAGCATGGCTTTGCTGTCAGGGGAAAGAACCTTCAGTAGTTAACTGTATTATCGTGCATGGCCATGGTATGGACTATAGATTGGCCCTCCCTTCCCTGTCTACGTTGATGACTACCTTAAGTCATTTTTCTCAATCTTTTTTTTTTTTTTAAGGTTTCATGCTATTGCAAATGACAAATCTATTTTCAACTAGCTTGAACAAAACATAAAACAGTGGTGACAGCTGGGTGTGTGTGTGCTGTTTTGGCCCTGGGGAAGGTGTTGTATAGGGTTGGACTGTGAAGCATTGCTACGTCCGGAAGCTCAAGTGTTACTGGGACTTCCTTCTCTCAGACTCTCTTCTCAGGGTGCCAAGATGGCTGCCATCTGCTCCATGCTTTCATTCCATTCTCGCAGCCATCTCAAGGGAAAACAGTTCCTTTCACGATTTCAGAGAAGTCCCAGGCTGAAGTCTCATTGGTTCTGATGGGTCACATGCTCTCCCTCCACAATCACCGAGGCTAGGAGTATCTGAATCTGATTGGCCAGGCCTGGGTCGCATGACCACTTCCGATACCTGGGTGAGGCCCAAAATCAGGGCTGTTAACTTTGGGCAGGCAGGAGAGATTTTGGTTTGTGGGCTCTTGTGCTCCAATATTTGTGGAGAGTTGTTACTCAAATGGCTATGATTCTCTGTGGAATGGTAAAAGAACTGGGTCTGCTTTATCTTCTCAAGGAGAAGGCTGGCTTTGTGTTCAGCTTTTAATGTGTCTTGGATGAATAGGCTTGTTGGGGGTTGGACGTGAGTCAGTCCTGCGTCACCGTCCCCACCAACACAGCCTCATTGATAGAGAGGAACTCTGGTGTCAGACCAAGTCACTTGGGTGCGATACCCTTTGGTGGCCACACACTTACTTACCCAGGCTGGTGGTCCCTGAACCTGCTGGCCAGAATTACCTTAGGAGCCCTGTTTGCCCTTTGGTAAAACCCAGCTCTAATCCCGTCATGCCTCTGCTTAAAAATTTACCGTAGTATTTTACCACAATTTTTTAAAAAGGGAAAAACAAAGCAATAACAACAAAAAACCTGTGTTACTGTCCCATCCTACCCTACTCGCATTTTTTTCCTCCTTTAGAGGCAGTGTAATAGATAAGCTTAACCTCCTTCCACTGATTAGGTAGTAACTTCTAGGGCTCTAAATAGTGGGCTCTGTGTGGCTGCTTGTTGATTTGTCAGTTTCAGTTACCATCTGCCAGCATCCCACTTGGAAGGTGAGATTTTAATCTCTTTCCTCCCTCTGTCCCCCCAGACACTCCCCTTTCCAAACACTTCCTTTCCTCCCAACAGAGCTGTGGTGTAGTCAGTATACAGCGTTCACGTGATCCCCGCTGTGGAAGTGCTTCACAGTGGAGCCTTCCCGTAAACTACCATTCCTTTCCTTGTTGTGGTAAAACGCATTCTTTGGTCATTTCTGACAGGGGCATGGGAGGTCAATTGAGACTTATGTTTAAATAAATAAAATCAATCCACCGTGTCTCCCCACTGTGCCTGGGATAAAGTTCCAATGCCTTAACTCCGCACACGTGCCCCCCCCCCCGCCCCCTTGCTCATGCTCTTCCCTCTGCTGTTAATGCCCCTGCAGCTCTCTGGGGAAATCTGCAAATCCCCTTTCTTGGCCGTGGGCTTGGATGACACTTTGGGTGGTCTTCACAGTTGCGTGTCTGTTGCACATGCAGTGTGTATACTGAGGTCTTGGTATTTCTCATGTGACATTACACTTATTTACTGCTTGAGTTTAAATCTTGGTTCTGCCAGATCCTAGCTCTGTGGCCTCAGGCACGCTATCTCTGTGCCTCAGTTTTCCTCTTTGTAAAATGCAAAGTACAGCAATAGCACTGCCTGCTAAGGTTGTTAGTGATTGCACAAATTGTTGGAATGAAAGCATTTATAATAGTGTCTGCCACATACTAAATTGCCATCTGCCCTCTACTTCCCTCTCCCTCACAAAGACAGACTTGGGTGGGTTCTAGTCACCAGGGCCCAGAATAGCTCTTGGCAAATTAAGTCTCCAGGGGCTGGGCTGGGCACCTACATGGGTGATGCAGGCCGGGTGTGATTCAGGCAAGGGGGTGCTGGGGACTGGAAGGGGCGATCTCTTTCTGAGGGGCATCTCCTATTCCACTTCTAGG
Source organism: Taxidea taxus jeffersonii (assembly GCA_003697995.1). Taxonomy (NCBI): domain Eukaryota; kingdom Metazoa; phylum Chordata; class Mammalia; order Carnivora; family Mustelidae; genus Taxidea; species Taxidea taxus. The sequence goes on along the minus strand of RCUC01144766.1, from coordinate 9,412 downwards.
CGGGTGTTAGGTAGGAATGGGGGCCCAGGGTTGTCAGATTATCAGATTCTTTTCCTTTATGAGAAGTTTTGACAAGCCATTTTTTTTTTTTAAAGATTTTATTTATTTATTAGTTAGAGAGAGCGAGCACAGGCAGACGGAGAGGCAGGCAGAGGCAGAGGGAGAAGCAAGCTCCCTGCCGAGCAAGGAGACCGATGTGGGATTCTATCCCAGGACGCTGGGATCATGACCTGAGCCGAAGGCAGCCGCTTAACCAACTGAGCCACCCAGGCGTCCCAAGTAACTTTTTTAAAAATGGGTTTTTCTGGCATTTAGTACACAGTACAGACTGAAGGCACTAAGCCTACTGGCCCATAGGCTGCTGGTTTGGGACCCAATTCTCATTTTACAAAAGAGGCCCAGAGAGATGATGTGATCTGCCCTGGGTCACATGCCAACTGATTGGGCCCTCTGTTTTCTCACTTGTCTGGTTGGGGAAGGGAGGTGGGAGGGGTGGGAGGAGGATGGCTAGCGCTGGCACTACCTCCCACGGTGGGGACTTGGGGGATCAGTCATGCGTGCCAGCGCATTTGCAAAGCCTCTGCCTACACTGTGTAACAGATTGCACCTTCCATCCTTGTCAGCCATGCCTGCCTCAGAGAGACCTCCTGGTGTTTTCTTTAAATAGGAAGTGGGTCCCTTTTTATGCCAGGTGTTGGTGGGGGAGGAGAAAATTGGGTGCATTTACTGAGCATCTGCTGGGTGTCCAGGAACTGGTAGTTGTTTTACATTTGCATTCTCCTTTATTCCTTCTAACCACCCTCCTTATGAGATGCAAAGTAGCTATTTAACTGGTAATAAAAATGATTAATAAAAAAGTTAGCTGATTAGAGCCTCACAGAAGTTTGGATGGGATTGGATCTATCTTATTCATATATATATATAAATTCCCAGGCTTCAGACAACGTGCTACCTCCTACGTACTGGCAGTTAAGTCTGGGAGAAGCTTGGTGGGGCTTTGGGAGTCCCCGGATGGCCTTATGCACTGGTGCCACTTTCTCTGGAGGACAAAGCTCGTGATGTTCATCTTTAGAAGCTGTAGCAGGTGGCTGTGGGCCTGGCTAGATAGAAGAGAAGGCAGAGAAGATGATGATGACAACGACAATATAGGCCTGGGGGAAGGGACCAAAGCCAGTGTCAGCAGTGGGCTGGGACTCAGGACCTGAGAAACTGCTGTCCAAGGCAAAGGTGGTATCATCATATGTTGGGCTGGCATCCTTTTCAAAGCCATCCAGCAGGCCCTGGCGCCATAAGATAGAGGGGAATGAGATAGAAGTGAGCAGAAACTCCTTCACCCCTGTGAGCCATCCCATTGGCCCAGGAGGCCCCCACAATCTGATGTTTAGAGATTTTAGATGGTTACTTGGGAAATGGGCCCTTTGCTGCCTGTGGAGCTCATGCGGGCTCTATCAGCAGGGCGCAGGGCGGCTGCTTGGTCTTGGGACAGCCACACAGCTGGTGTTCACGTTTTGTTCCTTCTCAGAGTATCTGTCCATTTCCCCTCTTAAGTGTGAGCCTCTCCCTCTGCCACAGCCCCCCTCCCCCATCATGCAAATGCTGAAGGGAAAGGAGTAGAGGAGTAGAGGGGTGGAAGCTCTGGGAAGTACTGATCCAACCCTTCAGTAGGTCTTTGGGCTACTTTGTAGACTTTGGGCTAAAGTCCCTTTTTTTTTTTTTTTTTTTAAAGATTTTATTTATTTATTTGACAGAGATCACAAGTAGGCAGAGAGGCAGGCAGAGAGAGGAGGAAGCAGGCTCCCTGTCGGGCAGAGAGCCTGATGCAGGGCTCGATCCCAGGACCCTGGGATCATGACCTGAGCCGAAGGCAGAGGCCTTAACCCACTGAGCCATCCAGGCGCCCCTAAAGTTCTTCTTTTTAATCGTATTTCCTCCTTGTAAAGTCCGTGGATCTGGGTTTGTTGACTTTCACAGCATGGTTAAGCCTGGAATGGCCCACCTGCCTGTTTCTCCCTTCCAGACTCTTACTGGGGGCCCAGGTTGCTCTAGCCGTCTCCAGGGTGGGTGGCCACCCTTACCTCTTGCCATTCTTCACATTCCAGACTTCCAGCTTCCTTAAGGTTTTTTTTTGGAAACCCCAAGCCTCTAATCCTCTCCTCTCTGCTGAATATGGCTCTTTCTCTCAGGGCTAGGTGTTTCCTCTCCCTCCCCGCAGGAGACCATTCGCATTTCTGGCTTCTGTGTAGGTGTTACTCCTCTGGATGTTTTCCACAAGTCTCCCTCTCGCCACCCCCTCCTGCCTTACCTGGCCTGATGAGATTTTCTGCCACTGGGTTCCACGGCACCAGTTTTACCATTCTCATCCTGGCACAGACTTTTCTGGAATGGGCTATAATGTCTGCCTCACCCACCAGACTGGAAGTGCCCTGGAGATAGGCACCAAACCTGAGGCCCAGCATAGGGTCTGGCATGTGGGAAGTTTCCACTCAGTGTTTAATGTGGACTACATACATCATATGGTCAAGGACCCCCTGGGAGTATAGGGAATGGGGCCATCATTATGGACTGAAGCTGCCGGGGGTGTCTCCCTCTGAGGACCCAGATGAAGCTTTTAAATCAAAACCTAAGGGATGTCTGGGTGGCTCAGTTGGTTAAGCATCTGCCTTCAGCTCAGGTCATGATCCCTGGGTCTTGGGATCGAGCCCCACCTTGGGCTCCTTGCTCAGTGGGGAGTCTGCTTCTCCCTCTCCCTCTGCCCCTCCCCTGCTTGTGCCCAAGTGCTCTCTGTCAAATAAATTTGAAAAATCTTAAAAAAACCCTTTCATATAGTAGTCACTAGCCACACTTATTTTTAAAACCTAAATAGATTTAATTAAAATTAAATAAATTAGAAATACATTTTCTGGGGCACCTGGGTGGCCCAGTGTGTTAAAGCCTCTGCCTTCAGCTCAGGTCATGATCCCAGGGTCCTGGGATCGAGCCCCACATTGTGCTCTCTGCTCAGCGGGGAGCCTGCTTCCTCCTCTCTCTCTGCCTGCCTCTCTGCCTACTTGTGATCTCTGTCAAATAAATAAATAAAATCTTAAAAAAAAAAAAAAGAAATACATTTCCTCGGTATCAGCCAGTTTTAAGTACTCAATAGCCAGATGTGGCCAGTGCCTACCGTACTGGGCAGTGCAAATGATAGAATATTCCCAGTATCTCAGAATGTTTCAGATGGTGCTGATCTAGACACTGTCTTGTAGAAGTATTAATTTCAGGGCCTCCTTGGTGCTTTTAGTTAGGGGAAGTGGATTTTTGTGGATTCCTTCTGATGCGTGAACTGTGTCCTCATTTTCTCCTTGGTGCAGGATGCTCGTCAGAAGTTCCGTTCTGTTCTGGTGGAAGCAACGGTGAAACTGGACGAGCTGGTGAAGAAAATCGGCAAAGCTGTGGAGGACTCGAAGCCCTACTGGGAGGCACGGAGGGTGGCAAGGCAGGTGAGGTACCCTGCAGACCGTCTGCCCTGCCTGCTGCCCCAAACCAGGTCTGGGGTACATCTTCTGACTTCCGTGTCCACCGCCAGAGGGTAGAAGTGTGAGCCTGGGATGCAGAAGGACAGTGACTTTGTAACCATCTGCATATGAAAACAGCCTTTATTTTCCCCTCTCCCCACACTGTTCCATTCCAGCTCTTGATGCTATTAATAGAGTGTGGGTGGTGGCATTTGGAGGACCCTGTGAGTGGGTGCCACCTGGATGCCGAGTTGGTGCCCAGATCCAGTCCCCAGGCAGCTGGGCCGTCTTGTGTGGTATGGGACCTAGTTCTGGCTTCCCACTGTGTCTTCCTTGTCACCACTGATGTGGTGCTGTGTTGTGTTTGTGTCCCTTGCCAGCCTCTGATAGCCAGGTCCCATGAACAGGGGGAGGAAAAGACCCCCACAATATCCAGCAGGCCCCGGGGCTGGGGGCTTTCTCATACCTCTGCCCACTCTAGCCTCCTAGTCCCATGTCTCTTCATTGTGACTCGCCACCCCAAGCAGACCTGAGCAGGGGGTCCAGAGTATGGGTTCTGTCCCTGGTGTGTGTTTATGTGATGGAAGCTGTGGTCTCTGTTGGTATAAAAGTGTGAGCAGCAGGTGTTTGAGCGCCTATTATGTTCATAGGCAGGTGGTTTGGTGTGGAATGGAGATCACGGGAGGGTGAACCCTTGGGAGGTGACGCCCCAGAAATTGAGGAATGTATTCAGGTCAGACCCATTGAGGGTCAGGAGTTGGGCGTTCTTCCCCTTTGCCCTGTCTCCATATACCAGTTTCTCTTCCTGGGATTCCCCTTGATGCTTTGGTGGTTCTGGTAAGGTCCTAGGTATGTTTTTGGGTTTCACACTGTGAACCCTGACTGAGCTTTCTGGTTGGACCCTGCCGGATATGTTGCCTTATTCCTAGACAGAATGGCTGCCTGAACCCTGCCTCCTTCTCTGGCCAGCTTAGTGGGGTTGTACCACATCAAAGTGCCAATTATTCATTGGTTTGCAACCAGCTCTGAACAGCCACCTCCACTTTCTACCTTCTCTGGGCCCCGCCCAGGCCTCTGGCTTTCCAGGGAGATGGAAAGGTGCTGGCCAGTCCCCAGGAGCTCCAGAACCCCAAGGTGCTGTCTATCAAAACTGCCTGTGTCCCACCAGTCTTTCAGGCACACCCCAAGTTGGGGATGTGTTGTTCGCCTTACCCGCCCACCCCTCGCCACCATGTAGCCCAGAGTAGAAGTATTCTTTTTCTTTTTTTTAAGATTTTATTTATTTATTTGTCGAGAGCGAGCGAGCACAGGCAGACAGAGAGGCAGGCAGAGGCAGAGGGAGAAGCAGGCTCACTGCCGAGCAAGGAGCCCGATGTGGGACTCGGTCCCAGGACGCTGGGATCATGACCCGAGCCGAAGGCAGCCGCTTAACCGACTGAGCCACCCAGGCGTCCCGAGTAGAAGTATTCTTGACGTAAAATTGCAGCATGAAGGGTTTGGGTTGGGTTTGAGGAGAAATTTTGAAAATTTAATGTAAGCATTGATGAATACTGAGCAGATTATAAAATCTCTTTTCCTGAAAGTCTTTAACACTTGAATTTATTGCCCTCTGCCTCTCTTGAGCCCATAGATACTTGTTAAAACCATCCACATGCCAAGGTCTCGGGATGATTAAGAGTGGACTGTTAAAGCAAGCCTTCCCTTGGAGTTGCAGTAGACATTTTCCGACCCGGTCCCTGGAGCTTGGGTTTCGGCACAGATCTGGCTAAAGGACCTCTGTGTTCAGGGGCCGGTGGAGGTTGGCCCATCAGGTCACTGGCCCCAGCTGGTGGGAAGTGCCCACCTTTGGCTGTACTCCTGTCACATGTGCCCCTAACTCAGAATCTTTGAACTTTCTGGTCCCTCTGCTTGTCACTGTCTTAACCCTTGAACTTGCATGGTCCACTCTCTTTGTCTTCAGGTTTCTGCTCCAATGTCACTTTATCAGCAAGGCCTTCCTGGGCTACATTGATATAACTGCCACTCGCCATCTTCAGCACCCCAGTCCCTCATTCCTTGATTGGCCATTTCTCCCTAGCACTCTGTCCAGCTGACTTGTTATTGTTTACTTGTTTATAGTAGCACAGCTCCGTGAGGTATACCCGCACAGATGTATGGATGATGAGTTGGCAGGCCGCCAGAAGAGCCTGTGCTCCTTCTGGCCTGCCCTTGGTGTTGTGAGCATTTCCTCCATTGCCCCTTGACTCCCAACTTACCTGCATGTGGCTTCGTGACCAGAGGGGTAGGAACATGGGTGGCAAATCCAGCTTTGTCTGGGTGGGGTTCCTTTAAATCTCATATGCTGGGTTGTCTGTAACACATCTGGGATAGATTTCACACCACTCTCTTCTTTTCTGTACCCAAATCCTCTTTGGTGGGGAAAGAGGTGGGAGGGAGCTGGCTTGGTAGGGTCCTGCTGCTGGGCGTCTTCGAATTGTGGCATTGCGCCTTCCTCTCCTCCTCCTTGTGGCTGATGAGGACAATGATCGTGACAGTCATGGAGTTCTGTGGGTGAGCCACTGAGTCATCAGGTCTCTCGGGATTATACCGAGACCCTGGGGGGGGGTGACTCACTGTCAGCTAGCAGAGGCCAAGATGATCTTAAGGGAACCGATGCCTTCTTGCAGGTAGGGCAGGAAGAAGAAGAGCAGAGAAGGCCCAGAGTGACCCCTGCCCCTCAACCCCAAGGGACCTTGTTGGTCTGTAGCCGAGGAACTGGAAGGACGCTCAAAGGCTGAGGCTGGGTGCGGATGTCTCATTTCGTCTGCGTACATGGTGGGCTGTCTGGGCTCGGGCCAGGTGGCGAGTCTGTTTGTGCACCCGCATCCTCTGACCTTCCTGATGGTGAAGGGGTTGGGGCACCCCTCCAGCAGCTGCCAAGTGGGGCTTCCTGTTTTCTTCCTCTCTTTTATTCCCACCCCCTTCCTGTCTGTACAGACCCTCTGGCTCTGTACAGCAGGGATGGTCTCTGAGAGCCGGCCTGCTGAGCATCTGCTCCACATGTGTATCATGCATGGACCCTGCATTCCCAGAGCCCCTGCACCCTCATCTGTGCAACAGGGATGGTTTATGGGAGAAGCCCTGGCTCTCTTGTGATGTTGCTTTTGAATTTAACTGAGGTAGAACATGTGTTTGACCGCAGACTCCCTGCATGAGCTTAGGTTTCAGCTCTGTTAAAAAACCTTTTTGTTATAGAAAATTTTGAAAAGAAATGAAATGAAGAAAATAAGTTCCTGTTGTCTTCTGTTACTATTTGATGTTTTTCTCCTATTGTTGTTATTATTTTTTTAAATAAGAGATCATCCCGTAGTGGTGGTTTTATACTGTCTGAATGCCAGTGTCCATCCATCCAGAGTCCCAATGGAGAGGAGACTTAAAGAGCTTGGTTTTCCAGGAGATTCTGAAGGTTTGTAATTGATAAGCAAATAGAACTTCTATTTGCTTATCAAAAATTTACATTAACTTTATTGTTCCCGGTGTCATGTCAGATCAGGAACAAGTCACATCCAGTCCTGTGAGGATGAAAACAGCAGCCCAAATTCTGCCAAGAGGAGGTAGAATCCAGTGCCCCCGACTCCCAGCTGGGGTGGGGGCAGGGAACTGGCTTTGATGGATTTGAGGGTTTTTGTCCTTGAGCTGGCACTTGTTTGTAAGGCTGTTTTGACATATCTGTCAGCCCATGTGGCCTTCAGTGTGTGGCAGGGGATGGTCTGACAAGGGGGTGGAGCTCTGTGACTCAGTAAAGCCTGAACAGCCAGAGTGTTTCTTGCTTGCTTTGCTCCCTGGGCTCTAAGTCTAGCAGTGAGCCTGAGCCTGTCATTTTTAGCGCTGTCACTCTCCATGCTTAGTATTACTATTTTTTAAAGAGGTGTGGAAACTACAGAACATACATTTTGCCATCTGAGCTATTTGCAGATGTGGAATCCCGCAGCATCAAGTACATTCATGTTGTGGGGCCATCCCCACCGCCATCCATCTCCAGAACTTTCTCGTCTTCCCAAACTGCAGCTCTGCACTTATGTCCATGCCCCCTTCCTTCCAACCCCCTGCTCTTGACAACCATGGTTCCACTTTCTGTCCCTGTGAAGAAGTACCCAATGGAAATGGAATCAGGTAGTATCTGTCCTTCTGTGACTGGCTTATTTCTCTTGGCTTAACATCTCCCGGGTTCATCCATGTTGAAGCATGTGTTAAAATTTCATTCCTTTTTAAGAGGACCCATCACATTTTGTTCGTTCATCCATCGATGAACATTTGGGCTACTCATTGGTTTTACGTGGTTGCAGTGTATCAGAGGACTTTGCAAATCTGAAGAGCGACAGAAATGCAAAATAGGGTTACTTGGTGCTAGATGTTGCCTGTTTTGTGTTTATGGGGCTATGTAAGTCTGTGCCCCACATGTAAGCTCCTTCAGGGAAGTAAGGTGAGTTGGAAGGCATTTGAAGCTTGTGGAGTGACTTAGCTGTAGGACAACTGGCAAAGCCTGGCCTCTGAGCCAGACCTATTGGCTCTGAATCCTAACTGAGCATTTAATAGCCGTGGGACTTTGATGGGTTATGGAACCTCTGTGCCTCAGATTCTTCATCTATGAAATGGAGTCCATGTATGTCTGCTTCTGCTGGGACACAAGCCACCCCAAACTTAGTGGCTTAAAACCTTTATTGAGCTTGTGATTTGGCTGGGCAGTTTTTTTTTTTTTAACCACAGGCTTAGCTGATGTCATGCAAATGTAATACGTTGGTGGGTTGGCTGGGGGCTGGCTGATCTCCCATGGCTTTATCTCTCAGGCACTTGGCTGGTGGTCAGCTAGGGCTGAGCCGGCTGACTGGACCACATGTGTCTCATCCAACAGGCCAGTGAGGGCTTCTTCACATGGTGTGGGGATTCCGGGAATAAAAAGGACAAGCCCTTTTCAAGCCTCTGCCCACATCATATTTGTTCATGTCTTATTGGGTAGAGTAAGTCAGTCCAAACTCAAGAGGTGGGGGTGGGGAAAAACACTATTGCAAGATGCTTGCAAAGCATTGTAGTCATTTCTGCAGCTTAACCACAGTGATAAAACTAGCACTTGTAAAGCATTTGGATCAAAGAAAAAGAATCTAAGTTGTTATTCCAGATGTACTTTGCTATCAAATATTGGGTCTCTATGGTGAATCTGCTGCCTTAAAAACAAAACAAAGACCGCCATACTAGAGACCACTGGATGGCAGAGGCAGGCCTGTGCTGGCCAAGAGGAGACATGTCAAATGTCAAGAATTTGAGGACAGGAGGGTGACCCCAGGCACCTGAGTAAGTACTGAATTGCTTATGGGGGTAAAGTGTGCCAGAGGCTCACGCATGATGAGGGGGAGTATCTGATGGACTTTTCCACTGATTGCAAGCACTCTGAGTCCTATCAGACAATAATGTGGTAAGGGCCTTCAATGATGGAGGCTCCTGTTTCCCATGAAATGAGACAGGTCAAGTGTATCAGATAATCCCTTGAATTCTTATGTTAATCATAGAGTCATAGAACCTTGTAGGCTTTCTTTGTTGGGAAATTCTAGACATTGGTTTTGTTTGCAGAAGGCCTTCCGTAAGTGGAGAAGGAGAGGGCTCGGTTCCACAAAGTTGGGACATAAACTCAAGGATATGTTGGGCATGGGTTATTACTGTTTACCTGTTTGGGTGTTTTTTTTTCCCCCTCTGAATTTATCATTTTCTTTTACTCAGTAGATATTTACTGGGTTTCTACTCGTTGTCAGGCCCTGTTTTAGCTACTTGTTGAGAACAGAACAAAGAGCCTAACTGTGGAGCAGGCATTCCACTCTTAGTCTCATAAAAGTATGTGGGGTGGCGTGTTTTGGGCAAAAGTAGAATCTTGGTACTGATATTTAAAGTGT
>RCUC01144765.1:0-17540 GCA_003697995.1 Taxidea taxus jeffersonii | reverse complement strand
TTCCCCTTTAGGATTTCCTTGGTATTCATCTCATCCTCATCTCACTTGTGTGAACATACAAATGCTGGTGAGGGAATGCAGATGAGAGGTGTTTATGGAGGAAGGAAGTGGGTGGGGAAATTTCCTTCCATGATGTCTCTCTCTGGATTACAAAAAGACACTCATTTGCTCAGTTTCTAGTGCTGGGCACCCATTAGCACATTCAGTCTGAAAAGAACCAGGACCTAGCTTGGTAGAGCAAGGGGTTGAGCTTTGCTGGGACCCAGTCAGTCATCAAGTATACAGGAAGAAGACACCATACCCAGTACTTTGGTGGCTGGGGGACTGTAGGAACACAAGCCAGCCCTCAAGAGTGTTTGACCTTGGGAAAATAAGGCCCCTCACTGTGACAGAGGACCTGAAGCTGGGAGGCGGACAACATGAGTCAAGACCCAAGGGATGATATGGAACAAGGGTGGCATGGTGTCTTGGAGTCTCTGTCACCCCTATGGGCTAGGTCATTGTTGACATCAAACATCAGGGAAGATGGGAGAAGCTCCAAGGTGGTGGGCTCCTTCAGAATACAAACACTGACTTCATCTTTGCCACCTGGTACCTAGCAAAGCTTCTGGCTCAGATTTGGACCTATATAAATGTCTGTGAAAATGAACAAGGACATTCCAGGTGAGGGAATATGGACTGACTAAACATTTGAAGTTGGAGAGATGTTATGTGTTTTGGGGGTGGGGGAGAGACTGGCCTACCTGTAGTGGGTGATTAGTGCTGATGAGCAGCAGACAGTGACATTGGGATCAGGCCCCTGGAGGGCAGATTTGCCAGGATGGATGGGATTGCAAGGTGGAAAGTGCAATGACACCTGGGCTTTGGCTCTAAATGGTCAAATGTGACACTTTATGGTATACTGTGTATATTTTTTAAAATTCTATTGAGTAGCATAGGGAAGTAGAAAGGCATTGGCTTATGCTTAGAAGGCCTTGGTATACTTATGGTTCTGATGGAAATAAGCTGTGTGTTTTGGACAACTGGCCTCCCATCTCTGAGGCTCAGATTTTCTACTTCGTGAAACATGATAATTCCAAAAGCTCTTTCCAAACATTAATATGGTATGACTTTCCCATAGGAAACGGGGAGCCAAAGCTTAGACACGTCTGAAAGACTAGGTTGGCAGGAGGGGTGAGCAGGGGTGAGAGTGGGAATGATCGAGCCACAGGGACACCAGCTGGGAGAGAAGTAATAATAAGGACTTGACCTCACATACCAGCAATAGAAGAGGAAAGGGAGGGACACATTTAAAATTATCTTTAGCTGAGAATACACATGAATAGAGGGCTGAGAGAATGGAGGGAGACAGGGGAGGAGTCAAATCAAACATTAGGATCCTAATGGACAAAACGAGGGAATGCAGAGAGTAAGGTTGGGAGCAGGGCAGAGGCCAGAGTCTTGATCAAACATGTGTCTGTGCCTGGAGGACACAAAAAGCTGTATGGCCAGGCACTGCACATACACAGCTGTGTGTAAACTGTGTACACACTGCTAGGCAGCAGTGGAGGGGTATGATGGGGAACAGGAAGGAAAGAGATTTTACCCACTGGGCAGAGTTTGTACTGAGCACTGTGGAGAAGCATGAGAAGTACAGACAAGGAAGCTCTGGGTCCCAGAGCTGCAGTCCTCCTTTTTGGTACCAGTGCTTGGTCAGGGAGCAGAAAGCATTCCAGAAAGAGAGGTGCCAGAGTTGGAAGGAGCCCAATAGTCAGATGAAAGATTCCCAATTCGTGGTCCAAGGACTGTGTCAGCAGTTGGTGACATTCTTAACAGATCACCAAAGAATGAGAAAATGTTACCATACTTTGTGGAGTTTCGTATAAGGTTGTGGAGCTCCATTTCTTTGGAAGGTCTTTTTTCTGTTTTCTCTTTTGAGACTATACACTTTCTAGAGTCATTAATTTTAAAATTAGCTTTATTTATTGAAGTGATAGTAGTTATAAAGGGCCTTTGCCCTTACTTGGGAAAATTAGAAGTTGGCCCTCTTTACCGATTGTGCTATTTTTTAAAATAATTTTAGTTTTAGTGAATGCCAAAAGTCTGGGTACCATGAATGTTGTCAGTCCAGTTTGTCAGTAACACATATGGAAAAGGTGAGGTAGATGAAAGAAGTGACTTACTTGAGGTCGTATTTTATCAAATGCCTGAGAGAGGACTTGAACCCTGGATACCTGACCAAAACCCAAACCAATCAAACGAAACAAAACAAAATAAAACAAAAACCAACCAAATGAAACCATACTTTAGCCAATGTCAAAATCTCAGCAGGAAATTCTCCTTCCCTCTTGTCTGTTCCTCACCACCATCCTCCTTAAAGCCAGGCCTTTGCAATGATGGCAGGACCAGACTTGTGTGACACCCACACCTGTCTTTTCCCAGATCTCCAGGACACCGTGCAAGGCTCTGGCCACCCCTGTTCTCAGGAGACATGCTGTTGCCTGCTCTGTAACCTCACTGAGATGGAATCCATTCTCCCTTGCCTTCATCTAGTCTCTCACATCAGAGGGGATTAATCCCTTCAAACCACCTCTTCCTTGCCTGACTCTGGGGAAATTCCTAGTTGTGAGAAGTAATTCACTTCCAAGGTCTGCACGCTGCCTTTTACCCACCAGGCTTTCCACGCCCAGAGCAAATGATGTCATCATCAAGATAGGGATGTCCTGGGATGCTTTGCTTCCCCAGGGGACTGAACTTAACTTTGTTCTGTGTGGCCCCAAGATGTAGGATGAAGCCCCTGAAAGGTTGGTGATCCACAGGGATTTGCCTCCAGGCTTCTGGTCTCACTTGGTTGTATTATTCACTCCTGTGCTTCTAATTACCACTTTATACTAACGACTTACAAATCTTTATTTCGAGACCAGGCCTGCTACCTGGTGCTTCATATCCATGGGATATCCAGTAGCTTCCTCAATATCTCTATCTGGTTGTCTCAAGGACATGTTGTTCTCAACAATTGTTCCAGAACCAAACTTGTCATCACTCCTCCTCCTCACTCTTCATTTTGGTGAACAGTACCACTATGCACACCTACCATCCACCTAGGAGACCGGACCAGAAACCTAGCACCACCTCTAACCACATGCAACCACTCACCAAGTCCTACTGATCTATCACCTAGATAGGTAATGTATGCTACCCACAGTGTATGTGTTTTTAAGAAGCCCCTCCGTGGTCTGGTCTTCATCAGATCTTGCCTGATTGCCAAAGAGATCCCTTAACCCATTTCCCTGTCTGCAGTCTCTCTAGTGCAAGCAGTCTTATACAGAGAAGCCCAAATGATCATTCCGAAAGGCAAATGTAAAAGAATTTCTTGTTTTTAAGAAATAAATATACTGAAGTATTTAGGAGCAAAGAGATATCTCATCCGCAACTTATTCTCAAAATGTTCAGGGAAAAGAAAACAAAACATATATAGATGATAGAAAAATAGATAAATACAGATATACAGTTATATAGATAGATATGTATCTATATAAATATAGCATATACATGTGTATCTGTATATATGTATACCAGCTTTATATACATATATCTATTATACATATGGATATCTCTCTTTCTCTCTGTGTATTCACACACACACACACACACACACACACACACACACACATCTTCCTGAACATACATACAAATGTATTTCTCTATAAAAATATATACAAACATGTACACAGAGTAGGATGGAAAAAATATCAACATTTGGGAATCTCAGTGAATCTGTGTGGAGGATGTCTAGAAATTTTTTGTGCTGTTTTGACATTTTTATGTAAGTCTGAAATTGTGTGAAGATAAATAATTTTCAAATAAATTCATTTTAAATGTAAAGAGTCTGTGTCATTATCTTACGCAGAATCCTTAATTGTTTCCTCATAGCCCCTACCCACAGGCCCAAATCTAAGTTCTGACACAACACAGCCCGCCCACCTTTCCTGCTTTATCTCACCACTCCCTGGTCATGCTTCTGCCCCATCAGGAAAGACCTTCTTGTAGTTCCTAGCAGACAACCTACTGTTTCTCATTGCAAAACTCATGTGATCATTTTGACCAAATCCCCAACACCCACTCACCCCTTTCTGGCTACTGGATAAGTCAGAAAAATGATTCAAACACATAGGATGGTGGATGGAGCTGGAAGAACTTTCTGTTTTTCCATACCTTCTTCCTTCTGGATGGCTATGGTTTGTTTTTCCTTTTTTTTTTTTGCTATGGATGTTTCCCCTCATCTTAGAATACAGACACAAAAGATTCTGAGGTATAGCCTGTGTTTTAAGTGGGTTAGAGACAGGTGCAGAAAACTTGAGTAGTGCCTCTGGGGAGACCAAAGTCTCTCAAAAGGACCCTTGGATCTGTGTTTTTTTATCTCCTATCACTCAATTGAGAGGGCAGTTGTCATGAAGTCTGGTTCTGCTCCACTCCTGATTCCCTTTACAGAGATAAATAAATCTCTAGCCAATCCCCCGTGAAGTGTGCCAGGCAAATCTAAGCTTGAGCCAGAGGCTTTTGTGTGCCTGTACCTGTGTGTTTGCTGTGGTAAGGGTAGAGGTAAGAAGTAGACAAGGTATAATTTTCCTCTGCCAAGAAGTACCCTACCCTTCATCCTGCCCTTAGGGATGCCAACTAGTTATCATATCTAATTTTAAAAAGTAGTTGTGAGACACCTTCTTCCCCAAGCAGGAAGGCATTCTGTTAAGGTCCCATGGATGGGGAGGAAGGAGGTCTACTGGCCTGGAACACCCAGATCTGTAGGATGTAACAGCCACTTATACATCCTCTGACCTGGTGGGGGACCCCTGGAGCTGGAGACTGCTGTCCCTTCAGGAGCATTTAGGAGGACATGTTCCTTTCTCTAGGTTTAGGTTTGATGAAGACAAAGGAGAATCATGTTTACAAACCATCTTGCTCCTCCAAACGTGAGGACCCTTACTTGACTTTCTGTATTGTTCAGAATCAGGGAAATATGTAAGTGAGAGAAACTGATACTGAACTAGAGAAGGCTAAGTTGATCTCTACATTAAGAAATGGATCATAGAAGAGAGGGGACAAGAAATGAGTATGTATGCCTACTGGACATCTGTTTGGTGGTAGAGATTCTATGCAGTTTTAGAAAGGAAGGATTTATTTATTTTTAGGGTGGTAATTTCTATCTATGTGATATCTGTATCTATCTATCCATCATCTATCTATTATCTATCTATCTATATATCATCTATCTAACTATTTATCATGTATCTATTTTTCTATACATAGATAATGTGATTTAAAGAAATGCAATTTAAAGAAGTTTTGCTCTGAGTATTAATGGGAAATTTCCTTGGTATTTTTCTAGTGATCTTAAATATTTAATTGCTCTCTGAGGTACCTCTTTGATGTGATACTTATAATAAGAATATTATTATAAGAACACTTATTGATGATGTACAGGTTTCAAAAATATGTAGCTAAAGCATATTTTAATCACAGATATATGGAAATCTATAAATACATGACTCTTTATGTAAAATACATTCTTACAATGTTAAAATATAGGCTCACTTGCTGGTTCTTAAGATTAAAGGGAAAAGCATTAAATAAGCAGTTTGAAATACAGTTCACTTTAGGTAGCAAAGAATGAGGCAAAAGGGCTGGGGCATGGTCTCCCACCATTTTGGGATAAGACACGGCAATGCTACAAAGCATGGAAGTGCAGAGCCCAAATGTGGGTCCCAGGAGCCTCAGGTCCCACTACCCCTGGTTCCCTCCTGGGTAACTTCCTTCTGCTCTCAGCAGTAAAGCAGGGGCAGGGTAGATGGAGGCAGTGGAGGACGCCCTCCCTGCCTTCACCTACTTTTCTATGCATACCCTTCAGCTGGGATGGTGTTGGCAAGCGGGCATGTGGAACCCAGATAATCAGGTATCATGTTTGCTCTCTGGTAGAGAGATCAAACACTGTGTCTGAAATTCTGAGTCATATCAAAGGCTCTGTAGGTGTAGGTCTCCATGTCCTGTACTACACACACACACACACACACACACACACACACACACATATGCACCCTCAGTTGGTCTCCACTAGCTTGGGGAATCTCTCTCTGTGCAGTGTCCTTTGCTGGGCAGTGAGGGATATACCCATAAATAAAATACATCCCTGTCTGTTTGCTGAGGACCTAGCATGTATTTAAGACAGAGTTGGATACCATCAAAAATGGAAGCATTTCCTGTCTTTAAGTTGCTTAGAGTCTAGCAACTAGCAAAAATGAAAATGAACAAAAGGGCAACTAAATTTTTTTTTAAAGATTTTATTTATTTATCTGACAGACAGAAATCACAAGTAGGCAGAGAGGCAGGCACAGAGAGAGGGAGAGGCAGGCTCCCTGCCGAGCAGAGAGCCTGATGTGGGGCTCGATCCCAGGACCCTGGGATCACGACCTGAGCTGAAGGCAGAGGCTTAACCCACTGAGCCACCCAGGTGCCCCGGCAACTCAATTTTTATGTAAGTATAGGATTCTAGGTTTCCATTGAGAATCAGATTGTGGACAGATAAATAAGATTCTCTGGGAGGGGTGCCTGGGTGGCTCGGTGGGTTAAAGCCTCTGCCTTCAGCTCAGTTCATGATCTCAGGGTCCTGGGATCGAGCCTGGCATTGGACTCTTTGCTCAACAGGGAGCCTGCTTTGCCCCCTCTCTCTGCCTGCCTCTCTGCCTACTTGTGATCTCTATCAAATAAATAAAATATTAAAAAAAAAAGATTCTCTGGGAGAAGACAAGACCCGAAGATTCTGCTCAAGAGAGGAGAACAGAATTGCAGCCAGTTGGGATGAATGGGCTGGAGTGGCCAGTAATGCCCTTAAGCACTTCCCCAACACCACATAGGTCCAAAAGGAGCAGTAGCAAGTCTATATATTAGGGCTGAACTTGGCTGAGGACCTCATGGGGACCTCAAGGACCTCATATGAAGGCCTTACCAGCAACAGAAGACGGGTCCAGCCTGGGGGAAGGAGGCAGGTGGTGGAAACCCCATAGACTACAAAAAGGATGTGATGGGGGATTATCCAGAGACAGTGGTCCCAGAGTTGTAGTGACAAAGAGAGAAGAGAAGTACCATACAGCATGGAGGCCAAAGCTAACCTGAGAAACAAGTTAGGGTTCTTGGAAACAAAACTTAGACATCTCAAGAAGGAAGGGATGAAGATGTAATGAGAAGTTATCTATTTCCATTTATTTATTTATTTATTTTTAAAAAGATTTTATTTATTTATTTGACAGACAAAGATCACAAGTAGGTAGAGAGGCAGGCAAAGAGAGAGAGAGAGAGAGAGAAGCAGGTTTCCTGCTGAGCAGAGAGCTTAATGTGGGGCTTGATCTCAGAACCCTGAGATCATGACCTGAGCCAAAGGCAGAGGCTTAACCCACTGAGCCACCCAGGCACCCCTCTATTTCCATTTTAAATGAGTAATGTCCAACATTTTGAGATTCCAGTAGAGTAAAAAAGAAAAAAAATACCCTTAAAATATAAAATTCACATGGTATCTTTTTCATGAAGCCTTTCTCATCCCCAAGAAATGCGTCCTTTCTGTCTAAAGATAAACACTTTTTCTCATTTACATAACCTTTCTTCCCACATCTACTAGGATTTTTAGAATATTCCTTTTGTTTCTTGAGACTTTTAGGCATCTGATTTGTTAAGCTCAATAGTATTGAACACTGAAGGACAGAACCACAAATGTTTTCCCAAAAACCAGCACAGAGTCTGGCTCATAACAAGATCTGGGGACTGAAGTCATGCTGTTCCATGGATGAGACCAGAGGCTAAGGAATTGTTGCCTTGGGGAGAGAGTAAATAGCAGTCTGAAGGAACAAAGCAACCACATACCAATTTTCTAAGGTTGTCTACTAGCAAGCTCAAATGAATGTGGGGCTAAACATAATAAATATTTCTTAAATGAATGGTCTAAACAGAAGATTATAGGAGTTTGAGCTGAGAGATACAGTCATGTAGACTAAACAACTTCTTCACCCTCTATCCCAAAAGGGATGTGTGTGTGTGTGTGCGTGCGCGCGCACACACACACACACACACACCAACTCCCACATGCATACTTGCAGACTTAGGTGTGTAAAGAACATTTGTGTTTACAGATATGTCTGTTTCTCTTCAAGGAAGGGTATATATAGAATGGTATCCTCATGATGCAAGTTCCAGATTTCCTTCTTTAGGCTCCTCCTTTTGTTGTGAGGCTGCTCGGGAATATGGTTCTATTCAGGGGTGTGGTCTTGGATGCCAATCACATTGAGTGGCTCTTTGCATGCTAAGACCACCTCAGGGCCACCTCAGGTGTGGTGCAGAAACAGACAACTCATTCAGACACACCTAAAAAAAAAATATGGGCTCTACATTTACTGAGCATCTACTATGTTCTAGGCACTGAAGTACCACTCAGAGATAATTAAGGATTTGTGCCTGTCTCGCAAGTCATGAGAACTAGAGCAGGAAAAAGACTGTATAAATTATTTCAACAATATATAGTAAGTACTTTGGTGGAGTTATTTGGAAGCTGTTGTGAGGTAGGGAAGGAAATGAACCAGCCAGGAGGCATTGCTAAAGGCCTCCTAGAGGAGGGAGCCCTGCTCAGTATCATCTTCTCAAGGCATTCATGGTGAATGCCGATCAAGGACGCCCTCCCTTTCCCCCAGAAGTTTCCTGATTTGAGGGAGAACTTTACTCATCCCTCTAGCTCAGAGAAGTCTTCACTTCCCACCGCCTAACTCTATGGCAAACCATACCATTGTGCTACCATCATTCTCACAAAAACCCAAACAAGACTGAGAATTGGGCATCTAGAAGGAATGTCTAGAAATTAGACCAAAACACTGACCAACTTCCAGGCTTACAAGCTCTATGATGCAGGACAGTTCTTTCTATACCTCAGGGGGGCTTTGTGAGGCCTAATTAGGTGGGAAAGGCAAGAATCATTAAGAACACCCCATAGCTGGAAAACACTGTTTACAGAGAGTCAACTTGTTTGCAGCAACAGATACCACTTACTGAATATCTGCCTTGCCCTGGCCACTTTCTGGGCACAGAGCAAATGGCACAGCAGAATCCACACAGTCTCTTCTTCGGGGCCGACATCCAGCTGGGGGAGGGGAGGAAGATAGATGATAAGCACACACACAACCAAGAAACAAATCAGTGGGCAACGGTATCTCAGGGAAGGCAGGAGGGCTATGAAGAAACTACAACATAGTAATGTTTCATTAGAGTGGCTAAGGAAGGCCTCTGTGAGGCAGAGACTTTTGAGCTTGGTTCCATGATGGCACAATGGTCATACAAAAGTCTGTGGATAAAGACATACTAAGAGCAAGGGGAAAGGCCCGAGATTGGGATTGTCTTGATGTGTTTGATGAGTATTGCAGGACTACAGCATGTTAGATGAAGAGCAGGTGAGTTCTGGGTACTGACCATGACCATGTTCCATGGAGTGCAGGACTGTAGAAGGGTCTAAGCTATTAGTGAAATGATCTGAGTTTTGCTTGAGAAAGGCCACTCTGACCTCAGACTAAGCCAAAGCACAAGTCAAGGTTCCTATCCTCTTATCTTGTATCATTATCAGAACCCAAAAAGTGTATTTTTATGCTATTTTTTTAATTTTAAACTTAGCTAAGAAGAAATCGAGTTCAGTTAGGGAACAGTCATATACTTACTGATTCTAAGTATAGGTCTCTTTGCACTATATTGTATATTGTAGCTTTTCCTGAAAAGTGCCTTGATTTTATTATTATTATTATTATTATTATTTTGGTTAAGATTTAATTTATTTATTTGACAGAGAGGCAGAGAGGCAGGCAGAGGGAGAGGAGAGCAGAGAGCCCAATGTGGGGCTCAATCCCAAGACCCTGAGATCATGACCTGAGCCAAGTGCAGAGGCTCAACCCACTGAACCACCCAGGCGCCCCCAAAAGTGTCTTGATTTTAAAAGTATATCTTTGTCCAGCTGAGCACATTCAACCATATTAGACCACTGACTCCTATTTGAGGAGTAAGTCACTGTAACAAGTGGCCTCTTGGTAAAGGAATCTCCTCCTACTGACTTTCTTACAGGCAGAACTACTACCTCAGATTAGCCCTATTGTACCTGTTAACCTGGCCTTCATCTAGGCCTCTATATCTCACCCCTCAGAGTTCTTGGCTGCTCTGGGGTCCCCCGGAATTCAGTAATGGCCATACAGGCCAATGGGCTGTAACCCACCAAGGTTCTGGGATGGAATTCACACTTCTTATTTCATTTCCAGCCATCCCATTCTTATAGCAAGGGATTCAAGGAAGAACACAGTAGGAAGAACAAAGAACATAGTCTCAAGCCAACCAGCCCTTTCATTTTATTTCTCTCTGCTTCCTACACTCAAGCCAAATTAAACCATTTAATCCCTTCACACCCACAATGTTTTTTCCCATCTCCCCTTTACTCAGGTATTTCCATCTAGCATCCTGCTCCATTCCCCTTTGGCATCCAACTCTTGGTACTCATTCTTCAAAGCCCAGATCATATGTCATCTCCCCCAGGAAGGTACTCTGAGAATCCTCTAAGCTTCTGTGAGATTTCTCATTGTTGAATCCTCAGAGCATTTGCATGGGCATGGACTCTAGATTTAGACAAATCTGGGTTTGACTCTAAGTGACTCTCTGAATACCCTGGGTGTGTAACTTGTCCTCTCTGAACCTCAGTTTCCTTGTCTCTAAGTCTCTAAGGTAAGGAGGATAATCACACATACATCATAGCATTGTTGTGCCAAGGAGATGAGATCATGGATGTAAAGACATTGGGACTCACCTATGGCCAACGCTCAATAAATGGTGGCAATATTTTTAGCAGAGTCATCTGTGCATTTGTCTTATACCCATGCTCACTCTGGATCCTTCAGGGCACAAACTAACCTATCCATCACGATTTCCATGGAGGTCTCTCAAACAGCATGGATACATACCCAAGCTTTGTTTTTTGGAGCTTTTCTGGGGTGGGTGGAGTCCCTCTCTTCCAGGCCTGCACTTCTGCATCATGACACTAGAGGGTATCAAGAGACCACAGGCGCTTTGAAGACTGACGGGCCATCTTGGATGCTATACCAGGTTCAATCTCAAGTGTGTCTCTCCCTAATAGACATCTTTTTAACCTCCACAGTAGTACCTTACCTGTTTAGATTGTTTTATTTATTTATTAATCTGTTTGGTTGGTTCTTTGTTGTTGTTACTGTTACCTAGTAGAGTGGTACAGATGTTTATTTCTAAGAGATAAGAGCCAATGTTGTCTTTATTATAGAATATGGAGATATTAGGTATTGATCTAATGACATATTATAGAATTACAGTAACTTATACTATTATACTTGACAATCTGGAGGAAACTAGAAAATGCTTGGAACTAAATGTAACATAAATACTGCAAACCAGAACTCATGGGATATGCAGTAAAAGCAACACAATGAAAGATAATGAAAGATTTAAACTTCATAGAAATATGAAAGTTAATGATCTAAAAATCTACCTAGGGACGCCTGGGTGGGTCAGTTGGTTAAGTGGCTGCCTTCGGCTCGGGTCTTGATCCCAGTGTCCTGGGATCGAGTCCAGCATCGGGCTCCTTGCTCAGCAGGGAGCCTGTTTCTCTCTCTGCCTCTGCCTGCCGCTCTGCCTGTGCTCACTCTCTGACAAATAAATAAATAAAATCTTAAAAAAAATAATTGTAAAAATCTACCTAAACTAGAACTTAAGAAATTAGAATATTTCAAAGGAAGTAGATATAAGAAATACTAAATGTAAAATCAGAAGTTTATGAAATGGGAAACAAATATACAGCAGAGTGGGAAGCAACAAAACCAAATTAATTCTTTGAAAAGATGAAAAATAGTTAAGTCCAAGGTAAAAAGAGGAAAAAAAAAAGTTAATATTTAAAATATAAAAGGAGGGCCATACACTAGAGTTGGAGTAGAAACTACAACATAAAATAAATCTATAATAAATATTAAACTTAAATGAGAATGAAAAAAATAGCTGGAAAATGATCCAGTTGCTTCAAAGTTTTATTATTACTAGTAGTAGTACTAGTAGTTGTAGCAGGGAGATACTATTCAAAATGATAATTACAAGAGGAGAGAGTAACTATAACAATAGAGAGATCACTCGGATGAGAGTCTGTCAAGTTTTTAGATGCTTACAGTTTGACACTTTCATGCCCATCTCCCCTCTTCTCAACCTCCCCGTTTTGCCTAAGGGCATGAAGCTATGGCAAACACCAAGCTCAGAGCTTGCCTGACAGCACCTTACTTCAGATGGCTGTTTTGTCCCAAGGCTTCATGACTGCCACACATTGAACACTCACAAGGAGCCTGCCTCATCATGTTGGTGCCAACGGAAGTGTGAGGGAGGTAACATTCCTGTGGACTACCACTGAGTATCAGAAGGCAGAAGTCCATAAGGAGAGGACATCCTTTTGCAATCTCATATGAGCAATTCTGTTGCATATTCTGCAAGGTCCTTAGAAGCTCTGGAGTGGGATTTAGCCACAGGTGCCCATAGTAGCACACAGCTCACAGCACACCCCTGGATTCACTTTGTTTCTGTTTTGTTGATTCTTTCTACTGGCCCTGGTACCCCAGGTACTTGGGGTCACTTCTCAAAGTAAACTATTTGTTTGCATCCTGTTGTCTTAGATCAGAGCATTTTTAGGGGAAAACCCAAGCTAAGACATCTCTATAAAATGTTCTAAAAGTTCTGCACTCCTCTTTACATTTTTAAGTTGAAATTTATTTTTATTTTATATTTAAGTAGTTATAAAATAGAGTACAATTTCTATATAGTCATAATTAGCATTTTTCAATGACTGTTTTACTATTTTATGGCAAATTTTAAACATATACAAAAGTGGACAGGATTGTCCCATGTGTATCATCCAGTTTTAATTTGATTAATAATAATCAAATTATGACCAGTCTTGTCTTGTTTATATCCCCAATAATTGCCTCCCCATTTTTTAAAAAGCAAATTCCAAATTCTTGTCCCTTCATCTATAGATATCTCTAAGTTAAGGATGATTTTTTTTCCTCCAAGGGGTTATGTTAAATATTATCTTAAAAGACCAAAAAACTCTTTTATTATGAAATATCCACTCAGTGTTCACATTTCCGATTACCTCATAAAAGTCATTATTTTTTAAGAATTTATTTTATTTGAGATCATAATAACATAGCTCCATTGTTACTGGTTAGCATATCTTTAAAGTTTATTTTATTTTATTTTATTTATTTATTTTTATTTTTTTTTTAAGATTTTATTTATTTATTTGTCAGAGAGAGAGGGAGAGAGAGCGAACAAGCACAGGCAGACAGAGTGGCAGGCAGAGGCAGAGGGAGAAGCAGGCTCCCTGCTGAGCAAGGAGCCCAATGTGGGACTCGATCCCAGGACGCTGGGATCATGACCTGAGCCGAAGGCAGCCGCTTAACCAGCTGAACCACCCAGGCATCCCTCATTTTATTTTTTTAAGTAAGTTTTTTGTTTGTTTGTTTGTTTGTTTTTGTTTTTTGTTTTTTGTCAGATAGAGAGAGAGGGAGCACAGGCAGACAGAGTGGCAGGCAGAGGCAAAGGGAGAAGCAGGCTCCCTGCCGAGTAAGGAGCCCAATGTGAGACTTGATCCCAGAATGCTGGGATCATGACCTGAACTGAAGGTGCCCTGAAAGTTTAATTTAATCTATAAAGTTCCCTGTCCATTTTTTGTCTCCTTGAAATTTTTTATTGAAGAAATCACATTATTTGTTGTTTAGATTTTTTTATCTGGATTTTGCTGGCTGTGTCCTCATGTTGTCCTTCAACATCACATAGGCTTTGGTATGGTTTTGACTCCATTTATTCATATTGTGATACTTCTTCATATGACTTCCCATGAGCAATGGAACCTGTTCTGTCCTCACATGCACAAACCTGATGTGCCTGAGATTTTATGTCTCCTTGGAGTGGCCCTTAGCCAGTGACGTATAGGCACTGGAGTGTGGAAGCTAGGCTCTCTTGCTTCACATCAGTACATCCTTAAGGCTTCTGTTATGGTCTAAAGTTCTCTTGTGGGAGCAGGTGGAAGCTATCTTCCATAAGTCTTTGCCTAAAACCACACACTTGCATGATTTTGTCTTCTTCTCAGTCCTGCTTCTTCTACTCCTTTACTAGAGTCTCTTTGAAGAACTGCCTTCATAAATCACTTGTAAACAAATTCTTATCTCAGGCAGTGCTGCTGGGGAACCTAACAATGACAACCTATTGTGGTTTTAGGAAGGGATTCTGTAACTGGCTCACTCACTGGCTATAAGAGACTAGAACTACTTCATTGGTGATAAGTGAAGTTCTGATTGCCCTTGGGGTATTGTAGCATATCATTACTACCTTTTACGGTGAGCTGGGGCAAAATATGGCCAGTGGAATGTGTTGTGTTGGCTTGTGTAGTACATTTGACATTTGAGCCACGTAGAGAAAGGGGTAATCATTATGGGCAGTGAGATTGGTTGATTATTCCTGGATCCTACTGATGCTTTAAAGAGAAACAAATGACAAACTCAGGTCATCTGTTCATTATCTTAGGACATGATATAAATGTCAGAAAGTCTCCAGAGTAGTGTTTAAAGAACTTCCTCTCCTGCAGAGGGCAGATCGTTCTAAATACCAGACCTAGGACCCAATCTTGACCTTCATAGAAAGCTGAATTTATAGTGTATATGTTCCTCTTTTGTTTTAAATGAAGGATAGCTGACATACAATGTTGCATTTGTTTCAGTGTACAACATAGTGATTTCACAAGTCTGTATGTTATACTGTACTCACTATAACTGTATCTACTTTCTGTCACCATAAAATGTGATTACAATACCATTGACTATATTCTTTATGCTGCACCTTTCATCCCTGTGACTTGTTGATTCCATAACTGGAAGCCTGTAGCTACTACTCCCCTTCACCTATTTTGTCCATTGCATACCCCTACACCTCTCACAACCACCAATTTATTTTCTATATTTATTGTTCTGATTTGTTTGTTTTGTTTTTTAGATTCTACATGTGAGTGAAATCATATGGCATTTCTCTTTCTCTGATTTATTTCACTCAGCATAATGTCCTCTAGGTCCATCCACATTGTCACAAATGGCAAGATCTCATTCTTTTCATGATTGAGTAATATTCCATTATATATATATATTTATATATATAATATAATATAATATATATATATCACATCTTCTTTATCCATATATATCCATATATATAATATAATATAATATATATTATAACATAATATATATATATCACATCTTCTTTATCCATTTATACAGATAGACACTTGGGTTGCTTCCCTATCTTGGCTATTGTAAATAATACTGCAATAAACATAGGGATGTGCATATCTTTTTGAATTAGTGTTTTTGCTTTATTTGGGTAAATA
The DNA here is from genome assembly GCA_003697995.1 of Taxidea taxus jeffersonii. Taxonomy (NCBI): domain Eukaryota; kingdom Metazoa; phylum Chordata; class Mammalia; order Carnivora; family Mustelidae; genus Taxidea; species Taxidea taxus. The sequence continues at coordinate 2,053 of RCUC01144765.1, read as the reverse complement.
TCTAGTAGCAGAATTACTGTATCATATAACATTTTTATTTCTATATTTTTTGAGGGGGGTATTTGTACTATTTTCCATAATGGCTACACCAATTTATATTCTCCACCCACAGTGCATGAAGGTTGCTTTTCACATGTTTCTTATACTAAGAGCAGGGCCCTGGGAAAGAAATGGGAATATATTCACAAGTGTGCTTGATAACACTGAATTCCAGAAACCTCTGAATTTTCTCAGCCTGTAGAAATGGGTCACTCTCCGTAGGTAAGAGACGTCAGTCTTCACATTCTCATTGGCTGAAGACTCTGAAGAGACTTAGACTAATGTAGATGCCTTATAAGATAATACTTGTCTAACTCAAGATTTGCCTCCCTCCTTGCCTGGCCATTGGTTAAAGTCTCAGTAAAGCCAGCTGGATTAGTGCTGCTTCTGCCTTACAAGAGGGAAGGCAGGGAGAATTAGTCACTGAAAAAGTTGCAAGCAGTATGTTCCAGCACACGGAATTGCTTACTTGGGAGAAGAATTTGAGAATGTTAGACCATGGGGAGGAAAATAGGAGACTGAGTAGGAGTCTATTTATTGATCTGAGGCAATACTTAAAACTCAGTTCCCCAGAGATGCTCTTAATATGCTGTTGGGATGCTTGTAGGACTTGAAAAAAGTTGTGGTGAAGGTACCAAGCTACCTGAGAGTATTGAGAAAAGGATAAAGTGTTTGAGAGGTGGATGTATTAGAATGAATCTATTATACAACCCAAACTAAGCAAATGGATATGTTCTTCAGGAGAGCTTGGAAGACATTCCTTTCACTAAAGTTATAAAGAATGTGCCAATGAAGGGGCATTATCACTGCGAGGCCAGATACTGGCTGTCTTCTGTAGTCTGGGGCTGAGGTAGGAAATATTTATTCAACTGGGATCCACAGTGTCAGTGAAGATGATAGGATTCTGGAATAGCAGAGGATAAGTGGCATTAGTTAGCCTTTACAGGGAAGAAAGTTGTGATTACTGTAATGGTCAGCAAGATTGGAATCTCAGAATGTTCACCTAGATGCCCTGACTCACAGATATCTAGAACAATGGGTAATAGAAGTCGGTACTCCTAGGGACAAGATGCGTGGTCAGTCATAAAAGATATATATTTATTTCATATATATGGCAGATGTCAGCTACCTCAAAGCTAAGTTACAATTCTTTAGCCAATATTCAGTCCTAAGGCAGTTCTCAGACCTAGAGCCCATTGATTGAAAGGAGATCCAGGCCTCTTGAAGAAGGACCCTACAACACCTTATCAAGTCTATACAATACTGATGCACCCAATTATTTCATACCACGTAACTATACTTTGGAGAAAGAGAAATATCCAGATCTTTTAAGGGCTATTGGATATATATAGTTTGAGCTGATACTAATATCAGAAGCCCCAGGAGTCATTATAGCCTTCTTGGTAGAATAAGAGGCTGAGGGAATCAGTTGATAGAGTTCTGGCCCAGGTCCTTTTCACAATGGGTGCAAGAGGTCCTAAGACACACTCAGAGGTCATTTTTTCAGTTCCTGTATGCACTGATGCCTTAATGGTATGATGAGCTTGCAGGATGAACATACTTAGGACCTGGAAGTTTTCTCATATTTGTTTCTTGGCTCATGGAGTAAGACCAATCTTAGTGGAAAGGCCAATTGAAATTCATAACACAGTGGAACTCCCCCTGCCCCACTGCCACTAATAAGACAGTACATAAAATACAATATAGTATCACCCTGAGCATAATGACGGAGAATAGTGACATTCTCATAGTAGTTCCCTTTATAGGTTCCTATTTAATTCACCAGTAAAACAAAACCCCTCAAAAACAAAACAAAACAGAGAGATCATAATTAATGATTGTGATGGCTAATTTTATGTGTCACTTTGGAGGGTGTTTACAAAGCTAAACATAGTCTTATTGTGTGATCCAGCAACTGTGGTTGTAGGGATTTGCCCAAATTATTTGAAAATCGATTTCTAAGACCAAAACCTGCATGTAAAGATTTGCAGCAGTTTTATTAATAATTGTCAAA
>RCUC01144764.1:0-10108 GCA_003697995.1 Taxidea taxus jeffersonii | reverse complement strand
ACATGGACTCATGCTGCTGTTTTCTTTCTTTTGGAATTTGGGGCTTGTGGGGGGTAGAAACCAACTGTTACAGCTTTTTTAAAATTTTTGTTGCTATTGCAACAAATATTTATTATATTTAGTATTATACTGTAACAAATATGGTATAACCTTATACTATATAATATTATTATAACATAATATTTATCATATTATAATTCCATCATAGTGCTTATTATAATGAAATATTAATACCAATAATATACCAGACAACAGTTTGTGGAAATGACTCACCTGCCCTGTCCTCTGTCCTGAGAGAGGAGCATGTCATGGAATGCCTGTGACCAGGCTGTATGTGGTGGTGGTGGGGGGTCCTTGAAAACACCTCCTGACCCCCAATGAGTAGTCTCCTAGGAAGAAGTACCCCCTTTACTGCCTCACCCCCATCTCCTGCTGCACTTACATTCGGAGCCCTAGCCCATCAGCTGAAGCCTCCCCTGCCCACCCCAGGCTCCTCCCCATTTACCCCCCTCCCCACAAGGAGAAAGCCTGGCAATGGGAGAAGGTGGTCTCTGGGTTTTGTGGGAAAAGAGGTGCCAATTATAGCCTTTATTAGGCTCGCACCCGCTGTCTCACTGCCTTTCGACTGCTGCAGACCACACACACACTCCGTTCTCCCGCACTGGGACAGACCTGTGTGGTCCTGCCGACTCACTTATAATAAATCTACGAGCTTAATAAAAGGCATCACTTCTATCTTTTGATCTCTCTTGAGTTACTCATTAGCTCTGGGGAACACACTTCTTGACTGACAGGCCCTTCCCAGGGAAAACCCGAGCTTTGTGGTTCTTCAAACGAAAAGCAGCATGGAAAGGTAGGGGTGTGTGTTTGTGTGTGTGTTGGGGGCAATGCGCTGTGTGATTTGGAGGATGGAGGAAGGGGAAGGAGCAGCTTGGCCGTCTCAGGAGACGTCTGGGACAAGGTCACCAGAGGAAAATGAGCATCACCCAGAACTGCTGCACATGGAAGAAGGTTCTAGAACCCTCAGGGCTATAGAGCCCTGTAGCCTCACCTGTTCCAGTCTTCCTTCCTACCTTGCTTCAACATCTTTCTTAGGATTCCATTTCCCCATAGAAGCTTCAAGTCTTAGCTCTGACTTAATCTGAATTTCTTTTAAATGTACTACAAACACTTTCTTGGGCAACCTCTTGCCTGGTAAATTTTCTGAAGGGATCAATACTCCATTTTCTTTCCAGGCACACCCAAAACTTGCCTTGCCTCCTACGCTGTGTAAGCATTTGCGGCATTTCCTCTGTGCCAGGTTCTGGGTTAAGCTCTGGGCCTAGTACTCCTGTGTGTGTTTACAGCCCCCTGAGGTAGGGACGGTTGTGATCTGCATTTAAAAGCTGAGGAAACTTGGGCTTGGAAAATTGAGGTAAGTTGTCCAAGGCCACACAGCTCCTAGGTGAAGGATCAAGGACCTTATCCCAGCGCTACCTGAGTCCACAGGCTTACCCACTCTGCCCCAAGCTGCCTGCATTGGGCCTCCCTTGGGCTGCTCAGTTGTGCATGCATGTTGCACTCCCTCCAGCCCCAAGCCCAACACTGAGGTGAAGTTCCCAGCGTTCCTGCCTCCCGAGGACTCACGTCATGCCCCCTCACCAGGGGTGACTTCACCCTGGGCTAAGGCTGCTCTGGGAAACCACAGCCACTCAGGGAATCGTGGGGAAGCCACCAGACTCAATATCGACTCACTGTGTGTTGGCGTTTCAGCTGAGCAAACAAATCTACCAGCCATGTTTGGTCCTCTTTACCACCCAGACACAGCCTTCCTCACAGCCACCCCCGCGGGAAACCACACTGCAGCCACCACAGGGCCCCATGGCACAGAGAGGCTGTGTTGCCCGCTGGCTAAGGGTGTAGACTTTGCAGTCAGCTGAGGCAGGGTTGGGCCCCACTTATGCCCCTTCATGCCTACTTGACCTTGAGCATGTCACTCGGCTTCTCTGCTACATCTCTCGAAGCTAAAGAGAGAAAATGGGAACACTTACATCAGGGGTGTGTAAAAGGAGATAATGCACATGAAAGAGCCTGTGATAAGCCGTCTTTTTATAAAGGTTAGGTATTATTAACATTATGTGTAGAACTGAGCCCCCCAAACATGTTGAAGTCCTAACACCTGGTACTTATGAATGTGACCTGATTTGGAAATAGCGTCTTCACAGATGTCATCAAGCTGAGGTCACCAGAGGCAGCCGTAATCCAGTGTGACCGGTGTCCCTATACAAAGAGGGAGACTGAGACACAGATGTACGTAGAGAGGAGAATGCCATGTGAAGACACAGGCAGAGGGAAGATGGCCACATGAAGATGGCCACAGAGATTGGAGGCAGCTGCTGCAAGCCCAGGAATGGAAGCTACTAGAAACTGGAAGAGACAAGGAAGGATCTTACCCTAGAGGTTGCAGAGGGACCGTGGTCCAGCTAACACCTTCCAACTTCTAGTTTCCAGAACTGTGAGATAACACACTTCTCTTGTTTTAAGCCATCCAGGTTGTGGCAGCCCTAGGAAATGGATGCAATTAACGTTAAAAACATCAGCGGTATAGGAGCCCCAAGACTTCTGTCCTAGTTTTGAGTTTGCTTTTAAATAGTTGTGTCCACTTGGACAACCTACAGAGGCATCAATTATTAAAACTGGATGCCAGGTGAGGGAACTGAGCCCACAGAAGGGAGTAACTGGCAGGTAACCTCAGCGAACCTGTTACTTCATCCGTCAACAAGAGGTAATTATCCCTGCCCTGCCTGCTTCCCTGAGCTGTGGTTGAGGTGTCAATAAGATCACCTAGGTAGACCAGTTGCCCTCATAGCCATGGCAGCACATGCACGTGAGAGCGCACATGTGCATGCGCGCACACACACACATACACACACACCTCTGTCTGTCTTCACAGGAGCGCCCTTGTCAGCGTGCCAGGATCTGGTTGATTTAGGCCAGTGATGAGCTATTTGAACCAGGTAAACTTAATAACAGCCTCTGGGCACCCATGTGACCGTCAGCCCGCTGGTTGGGTAAATATGGAAGAGACGGTGAGATGTGCCACTCGAGAAACAGTGTAGACAGTGTGTATTGGCATCCACAAAGGAGGGCTTGGTCTCTTAGGGAAGAATATGATGACTCAGGATGCCTGGTTTCTGCACCTGGTGCCACTGCCTGACTCACTATGCATTCTTGGGCAAGTCCCTTACCCTCTCTGGGCCTTCCTATGCCTACCTATAAAACGTGAGCTGGGACCTGCAACTAGGTCTGTGTGACTCCAGAATCTTTGATCTTAACCCGCATTTTATACTGCCGAAAGAGATGAAACCTACTGGTCATTCCAGAGGGTACAGATTGTCAACAGGGCATGAATGTGTGTATGTTCTGAAATCACAGAGCTGACAGGGTCAGGAGGTCACCTGGCTTGACCCACCAGAAGATAACTCTCATAAACAGATGTTTGGATGCATTCTGGATATTCTGGTAATGTTTTCCTCCCTCATCTTGAGGATGCTCCTTCTCTTGGCATGGAAACAGCCTTCCTTAATATGCGGGAAATGATGAATACAAAGGTATTCTTTGTATTCATAATACAATATTATGTATCTCAGTTTTGGTTCTACTCTTTTTTTTTTTTTAGCCCATGTGACTTTAAGCAAATCACTTTGTCTGCTAAGCCTGATATGGAGACTTTGGTGGGTTGAGAGGAGAGCAAGGCAAGACCATGAAAGCTCCAGACAGCTCTGGAATATGGCAGATGCTCAAGAAATGTGGGTTTCCCTCCCTTGGGGTTAATCTGGAGGGAGAAAGATTATATCTACTCTTCGTACCTCTGTCAGCTCTTCAATGGTCTGAAGACAACTGTCCAGTGGTCCCCCAACTGTTAGCTTTCTCATACATTCCTCGTCGCCACCGTCTTCATCATCACCATCATCTCCATCACCAATATCCTCAATCAGCGTCCTCTTTCTCAACAGCATTACCTTTTACCACCTCCTCCTCACCACCACCACATCATACATTTGAGTTAACCCTAGAATTTCGCCTGTGTTCTCAGAAGTGTAGCCCTCCTCACCACCACCACATCATACATTTGAGTTAACCCTAGAATTTCGCCTGTGTTCTCAGAAGTGTAGCCCGTGGACCCATTAAAATTTCATTGAACCAAGTATTTTTTTTTTCTTTTTTAAAATAATGGAAGCGGGGAGCCTGGGTGGCTCAGTGGGTTAAAGCCTCTGCTTTCGGCTCAGGTCATGATCCCAGGGTTCGGCAGGGAGTCCTCTTCCCTTCCTCTCTCTCTGCCTGCCTCTCTGCCTACCTGTGATCGCTGTCTGTCAAATAAATAAATAAAAATAAAAAATGTTTAAAAAAAATGAAAGAATGGAAGCATAGTGGACACTCAATGTTCTATCCTTTACAGATGTACAGCATAGTGATTGGACAATCCCATACACTGTGCTCTGCTCACCACAAACGTGAGTACCGTCTGTCACCACACAATGCTATTACCAGGCCATCAACCACATTCCCTGTGCTGTACCTTCCGTCCCTGTGACATATTCATTCCATAACTGGAAGCCCATCCCTCCCAATCCCCTTCACCCATTTTGCCCATCCACCACCCCTTCTCCTCCAAATTTTATTCTTCTTTTACAGAGGGTGAGACTGAATCTTGGAGAACTACTTTAAGCCAGTATAACACCGAGCCAGCTCAGATTACACACAAAATGAGGTAGGAAGCTCCAGATGTTTTGCAGTGACGTTTGATATTCTCCATCATGTTCTTGTGCAACTGACTTCTCAAACTTAAAGATTTTACATTTGAGCGTATGTATGTGTGTGTTCATGCATGCATGTGTGTGTGTGTGTGCATGTGAGAGAGAGAGAAAGAGAGAGAGAGAGACAACTTACACATCATATGCTTGGAAAACTCTGGAGCCCTTCTCCTGCCAAGCAGACTAGAGCTTCCACCCACAGTTGCAAGATTTGGATGTCTTTTGTCCCCTAAAATTCTCACTTCTCCTGGCTAATCCAGGCAGAGCTTTCTGCTGCCTCCTACAGGACACAGTTCAGACCAGAATATTAGTAGAGATTACAAGGAGAATAGATTTGGGGGAGCGATGGGGCTGCTAGGCAGGGAAGCTTGGCATCCAGGTGGGAGCCTTCCATGGATGATCTTGAAGCACTTGGTTAGAAGCAGGATGGGCTGAAGTTGGCCCTTCCCAGGGGTGCCTAGTACTAGTCCGTATCTGGTACTCTGTCCCTAGGTTCTTCCTAGGACAAATCTGCCCTTACCTTTGTAAGGTAAATGACACGTGTACATCTTTTTTCTCCTTTGCATATCAAACTTTGCTCACTATAAATAGGGAGACCTTATAGCCCAGTTTGACTGGGACAGTCAAGCTTGCATCTATTGCCCTGTCCAGTTTACCATTTGTCACCAGTGTCCCAGTTTGGACATTAACTGTAGAACATTCTTGCAAGGATGAGTATCAAAGAAGACAGAGGACAAGGGCCCCCAAATGAGGGGTTTGCACTGTGGCTCAGTGGGAAGAACATAAGAGTTGGAAGCAGAGAGCTTAGTTTAAGTCTCAGCTGTAGCTCTTTCTATCTAGGTAGGACTCACTTATCTCATCTGTAAAATGGGTATGATTACACCTACTTTATAGGTTTATCAAAGGTGAATGGCCTTAGTAGGTTCTGTTCCCTGCACCATCTCCTCTAATGATCTGTCATACCTTCATATTTCAGTTATAACTGTGCCAGTTTTTCTCCAACTTTGTCAAATATCTGGTCTGACAGAAACAGTGTGAGCCTTGGACCAGGGTTCAGGGTTCACCAGCTTTGGGGTTTGCTCAGAGAGCTCTGAAAGTCTATTTATGCCTAAAAAAAACCTAACCCACCTCTCAGTGCTGTGCTGGCCGGAGCAGCCACACCCTAGGAACTGCTAATTTGGTAGATGGATTTGGGAAATCTGGAAGATGATAAAAAGCATTAACTTGTTGGAAGTTTAGGGAATTCGAGCCAAAAAGAAGAAAGCAGGTTTGGGAGGTGGGTTGGCTATAGTAAAGGACTGACTCTGTGAGGGGGAGGAAGAAAACGGAGTCCGCTCTGCAATGCCGTGCCCCTGGGGACCATGGCCCCAGAATGTTCTCTCCATTCTGGTTACTGAGCCCAACCCCGCTCACCAAGCCCCATGCTAGTGAGCTCTAAGAGACTTCCACGTGCTACTACTCTCCTGCTCCCTTGCACAGCCTGTGGCCAACAGGAACACCCATTGGTCCCAGCCGCACTGCTGTCCATGCTGTGTCCTCTTCCAGCCACATATCCGTGCAGTGCCTGAGGCCTTAACTACTCGGGGCCATCCAAACACAGAGGGTCCTGCCAGACCTTCTTCAGCCTGTTTCCTCCTCTCAGCAAGCCCAAGTTCTCCCCACCACAGGAATGCAGCCATGTTTGAACACCCAAATAAAAATTGTTGACTTTTCAAATCTTTTCTTTTCTTTTGAGATTTTGTTTATTTATTTGAGAGAGAGAGAGAGATAGAGCACAAGTGCGACCACAAGCAGGGGGAGAGGCACAGGGAGGGGGACAAGCAGAGTCCCCGTTGAGCAGGGAGCCTGACACAGGGCTCCATCCTGGGACCCTGGGATCATGACCTGAGCTGTAAGGCAGATGCTTAACTGACTGAGCTTCCCAGGGGCCCCTCAAACCTTTTCTTCACTCTCCCTGTTCCAGGCAGTGTGAATTTCTCCTTCCTCCCTCCCTTGCCTGAGCTTGCAAATGTGGTTGTGCTTTACAAGATACTCTGTATCTGCCTCCCTCCATTCACAGTAAGCTCCAAGAGGACAGACACAGTATCTCTCAGTTCTGTATCCCCCAGGACTCACACTATGACCTTACGTTAACCCCTTAGATACAAGTTGTTTTGACTCCTGTAAGAGGGTTCTCCAGAGAAACAGAACAAATAGGATATTCGTTATATATTATTATATGTTGCCATATATTAATATATACTACTATATATTAATAATAAGCATTAATGTATCATACCAATACGTAAAAGAGAGACTATATATTATATGTACATATAAAGAGATTTATGATAAGGAATTAGTACACTGGATGAGGAAGCTGACAAGTCCAGAATCTGCAGACCTGATGTCCCAGTTCACGCCCGGAGGCTGAAAGCTGGGGTATAGTCAGGTCTTCCAAGGCACCCGCTGGAAGACTGTCAGGCAAGAACATGTTCTCTTATCTGGGGGAAGGTCAGTGTTTTGTTCTATTACATACCTCCACTGGATGAAGCAATTGCTTTACTGTCTACAAGTTCAAATGTTAATCTCTCGCAAAAGCCCTCTCACAGGAACACCCAGAATAACGTATCACAGTACTTGGGCACCCCGTAGCTCCGACAAGTTGACACATCAAATGAGCCATCACATCCCTCTGCTATTGGATAGTGTTTAAAGGTGCTCAGGGTTCATTCCTTCCCCCTTCTGTCCTCTCCAGTGTATTGTAGCGGCTAGAAACCCGAGCTTCCCATTCCCATTCCCAGACTCCCTTGCCAGCAAGGTTAAGGTTCTGCCCATGGACCAGCTTGCAAGAGATTCAGAAACAAGGCAGAGGCATCTCTGTCCAGCACTAGAGCTTACGTAAGCTTCTGTAGATGTGACATTTTGCAGTAGCCAGCTCGCCTTCCCATCCTCCATCTGGCCTCTGTGTTGGAGAAGCAGGTTCCTGCAGGTCTGACCTCTGGATTAGAATGTGAGGGGCAGCCCAACCAATATCTAGTAGTGGTCCCTGAGGGATTCTTCACTCTAAGCAACCTGTTCCCCACAGTAAAATCTCCTTCTTGAAATACCAAAGGTGTTTTTTCTTTCTTTTTTTTTTTTTAAAGACTCCGTTCAGGGGGTGCCTGGGTGGCTCAGTCAGTTAAGCATCTGCCGGGGGCTCAGGTCATGATTCCATGGTCCTGGGATCGAGCCCCACATAGGGCTCCCTGCTCGGTGGGGAGCCTGCTTCTCCCTCTGCCTGCCTTTTTCCCTGCTTATGCTTGTTCTCTCTCTCTCTCTCTCTCTCTCTCTGACAAGTAAACAAATAAAATCTTAAAAAAAAAAAAAAAGACTTTGTTCATTTATGAGAGAGAGTGCGCACACAAGCAGGGGAAGAGGGAGGGGCAGAGGGAGAGGGAGAAGCGGTTCCCCACTGAGCAGGGAGCCCTATGTGGGGCTCTATTCCAGGACCCTGAGATCATGATCTGAGCCCAAGGCAGACGTTACCCCATTTCCCAACTGAGCCACCCAGTATTTTTTTGCACTGAAACCCCAGATGATAGATACATCATCATATTGACCTGAAGGTGTTGGACTCTGGGTTTGTAAATACAAAATTTAAGAAGTGGAACATATAACAATATTAATACATTTTTCACCGAGAGAGAATTTTCAGGAGCAAGTCTCATTAAGCTGATATGAATTTCTAGAACAATTTTTTATACAACATAGTTATACAGTTTCCCCCCTTATTTCCATTTTTATTTTACTGAAAAATTTTAATCACTATCATGTTTTTTCTCTTTTTGCTCTAAAAATAAGAAAGGACCCGCATATCAATCAGGGCTTTATTTTTGTCAAATTAAATAATGATACCCTATCTCCTAACAGTTTGATTTTTGTTTTGTGGGGTTTTTTTTCTACCAAACCTAATTTCCCTAGGAAGGCCTGAAGTTTTCAGTTTTACCGAGAAAATTTAATTCTGTCCATTTTTAATCCATAACCCATTTTACTATGTAAAATGATTTAATTATATGTTGAATATTTTTACACAGACCAATTTTTCTTGGACCAATTCTTGCATCTTTGATGTTAACTCAAAAGATCTGATGTGAGAATATAATAAGAAATATGTATTTTAGTCTTTGTCCCTGGCTCCTAAAACCTTGTAATTTCCTAAGTTATTAGAGTGGTAAGAGCATCTTTTGTTACAATATTTGGGTTTTTGTCCTCAGTTCCTGAAATTGCTCCAGTGAGATAAAGGTAAATGAATGTCTCTTATTACTTATAACGAATGTCTGTCAACAACACCTGAGTTGGTTAATGAGGTGATTTTTAGAAAGCTCCTAGATAACCACAAGATTGGGGGTGGTTGGGGCGCCTGGGTGGCTCAGTGGGTTAAAGCCTCTGCCTTCGGCTCAGGTCATGATCCCAGGGTCCTGGGATTGAGCCCCACATCGGGCTCTCTGCTTGGCGAGGAGCCTGCTTCCCCCCTCTCTCTGCCTGCCTCTCTGCCTACTTGTGATCTCTGTCTGTCAAATAAATAAATAAAATATTTAAAAAAAAAAAAAAAGATTGGGGGTGGTTGCCAGGAAACCGATCACATGATTAGAGGTTTGGGACTTGTAGGCCCCCACTCCATCTTCGGAGAAGGAAAAGGAGCTGGAATCTGAACGAATCACCAATGGCCAATGATTTAATCAACCATGCCTATGTAATGAACCCTCCATAAAACCCCCAAAAGGATGGAGTTTGGAAAGCTCTGGGTTGGTGAACAGAAACACACCCACTTGCACCATGACAGATGGTCCTGCTCTCCAGACCCTTCTGGACCTCACCCTCTGTATCTCTTCATCTGGCTGTTCATTCCTATACGTCAATATCCTTTGTAATATTATGGTAATCTAGTAAGCAAATTGTTTTGTTGAGTTTACTATGAGCCATTCTAGCAAATGATCAAAGCCAGGTCAAACTCGAATCTCCAAGTTATAGCCAACTTGGACAAGTTGTAGGCACCCTGGGGACCCACCACTTGCAATTGGTGTTTTAAGGTTGAGGAGGACAGTTTTGTGGGATTGAGCTCTTCCCCTTTGGGGTCGGCACTCATTCCAGTTAGTATCAGAATTGCATTGTAGGACATCTAGCTGGAGTTGCAGAATTGCTGGGTGTGGAAAACTCTCACATCTGGGGATCAGAAGTGAAGTATTCTAGAACTCAAATACTGTAGTAGAGAGAGAGAGAGAGATGTCTTCCCTTTCAATGTGATTCTTCTGTTTTCAGATTTCAGTGTGCACTATTTTAGTTGATGTCAGATT
>RCUC01144763.1:0-27112 GCA_003697995.1 Taxidea taxus jeffersonii | reverse complement strand
CTCATCAGAACCAAAGACTGGGATCTTGAAAGACCAGAACCATATTTACAGACAGTAACAAAAATAAATATATGGACCCCAAAAAGGGATTCTTAAATAGCTCATTTCCCCAGATGTCCTTCCAGACAAGGCCCGATAGTTAGTAACGACCAGATACATTTGTTCCTCAATGATTTGGATTACTCCGAAAAACTACAAAAATGGTGGCCTCGGCTCTCTTATCGAAACTTACCTCACCCTTGGAAAAACTTCATTTTAAGGGTGAAACTGACAATGTGACTTTATCTTTTCTTGCTTCTTGTTTAAAATCTCTCTCTTAGGCTAGGCTCACATACCAAGATTTTCCCCACTATGTCACAATTTCAATCTTATTTCATCCAGGGGGTGAAAGGACCACATGGGTCAAAAATGCTTCTCTCCTTTAGATGCTGAGAAGTCCTGGACACCCCAGCCTCTCGGGGCTGCCTCTATTCCCTCACACTCCGAAGCCAGGCATGTACACAAAGTAGTACCCTTATCTTCACTGAGACAGGTGATAGATGCACTCATTCCAGCCAGAGAAGCTTCCAAGTGCATTGCCGTTTCAACCAGAAGATGCCGAACAAAAATTCGGGACCTTCACACATGGGAGCAGGAAGCCTTCCCACAGCTTCCTCTGCCCCTTGAACAAACACATATGTACTTTCTGAATCAAAATAAAATTAGTAATCTGACACAAGATTTCTCCGGATTAGTAATTTTACCTACATATGAAATGGTTTACACGGTTATAAAGTTTAAATGACATGGACTATGCTTTCAATAATTTGATTCCAGCAAATTTGAAACCCATTCCACTGGAGTAAACCTGTTGAAAGACAGGAATCTTGTAGAAAACATAAAATTCCTCATGGTCTTGGTAGGCAGCAAAGCTGGCTCGCCAAGAAGAGGGAATGTGATTGTGGTCACGGTGACATTCCCCGGGTTTTATTGCCCCTCAGTAAAACCAAACCTATGACACAATCCCAGAAGACACTTTCTCCCTGGTCCCTCCCTCCAGCATCTTTTCCTTGACAAGTGCTGGTATTTTTAGTTGCTCAATAAAAGTAGGTGCGAGATATTGAATGTCTTGCTCAATTTTTCTTTATTACATAAGTGAAAGCAAGATATTGAAGATTTATGTATACATATTTATATACACATTTTGGGTCACATTCTCAAAGTATTTGGTATGCCAATTATATGAATGAGTGAATTTTTTTTAAAAAATGAGAGAAAGAAAAAAAGAAAGAGAGTCACCCCTCCCCCCCCAAACAAGTAAAGAGAGAGGTTAATGGCTACAGGGAATTCCAGTTAACAGATTCTCAAAAAATTAAATTACCATTTCATAAAAGCTACTGATATAGCTCATTTCTACTCAGGAGGAAATTGTTTGATTCAGTAATTTGAAGTGAAATTACCTAGGATCTCTATGGCAACTTTTCTAGATTCAAACCCCCTTATATTTTTTATTGTCATTGTTTCAGTTAATGTGGCACAGAAAAAAGCTACATATAAAAATATATGTAGTTGTAGTAATACTGTGTTAACATTATCTCTAAAATATTATTTAATATGTAAATATGTATTTACTGTGTATATTGTACTATATATAGAACACATGTGAAGTTGTATTTACCTTGTGTATAATATACTTAAATATTATACCCTGTGTATCATATACTTATATATCATACATAGTTACAGTTATACCCAGTTACTCACACACACACATACACATAAGGAGAGAAAGGTCAGGTTCTTCTCCCAGTCCTGGGTTAAAGGTAATACCATAACTATCATTCTGTATTTTAAGAAACACCATTCTGTCATGCTATGACCCCAATTAGATAAGGTATGATTATTTTTTCAGTAGACTTGAGACATCTGATGATTTTTGCGCTCTTTCCAAATATCTTAACATTAAGATCAAACAAAAGTGTAGAGAAACAATGATCCAATTTCAGTCTGATATAGGGCTGACTCTCATCTAGTTATTTTGAGGTTACATCAGAAAGATGGCCCCAAGCAACACCATACACTTTTGGGTTTTGGAGCATGGGAGCTCATATAATAAGGACGCTGTGTTTCTATAAATTAGAACCTGGGTGAAGAAATAACCAAGGCAGGGAACAGTCATGTCTTCAAGTAGTTACTCCAAGCAACGAGTGTGCGCAGTATTGTACCCGGGAGGAGATGGCCCGAGTTTATGATCAATTAGAAGTTGTAAAAAGTTAAGTGGCAGAATGCATACTTTTCTCCACTTTTCCTTCTTATGAAGTTTCTTTTTTTTTTTTTTAAGATTTTATTTATTTATTTGACAGAGAGAGAGGGATAGAGAGCAAGCAAGCACAGGCAGAGGCAGAGGGAGAAGCAGGCTCCCCGCCAAGCAAGGAGCCCGATGTGGGACTCGATCCCAGGACGCTGGGATCATGACCCGAGCAGAAGGCAGCTGCTTAACCAACTGAGCCACCCAGGCGCCCCTCTTATGAAGTTTCTCAGCGGGATTAAAAAATATTGATATCAGGGACTCCTGGGTGGTGCAGTCAGTTAAGCCTCTGACTCTTGGTTTCGGCTCAGGTCATGATCTCAGGGTCCTGGGATCGAGCCCCATATTGGGCTCCACACATAGCATGGAGTCTGCTCGAGACTCTCTCCCTCTGCCCCTCCCACTCCTGTTTGCTCTCTCTTTCAAATAAAAAAATACTTTTAAAAATTGAATGAATAAACACAGTACATGAGGTAGATTTGTCCTAGGACCCACAACATCCAAGAAACAGAATTATCCAGTCACATGGCTGGCTTCACCATCGCCCGTTCGTGTTGGAAATAACACAGTCACCATGTTCCATTTCTAATTAAAAAAAAACAAAAGAGCCTGTTTTGAATGTCTGATCCTATCTAACGACTAACCTGGCGAGGATATTATGACACTGCTGAAGGATTTTAGTGCCATCACACACCTCAACGCAATCTAGTACCTCGTGACGCAGGCAGAGGCTGCTAAGTCTTGGGTATGTGGAGAAACCAACCTTCATTCATGAGTTTATCAAGAGAGACACCCTGAAGTGACGTAGAACCCCCAGTACTGGAGTGTCCACCATACACGAGTCGTCTGCCGGAAGGGTTCATTGAGTCTGATTTGACATACTCAGACCACGTATGCGACTTCCAGTGGGAAATCAGGGTCACGTAGCGGAGGTAATTCTCCTCCATAGGGATGTATAAAAATGAAATACCCAGTTTGTTCAAGTGTTGGCCATATTTGATCCGAATTAAGTTAGAATCTCACCATGTTGCAAAAAGCTAGATGAGCAGATGAAGGAATCTATCTCAGAAACACCACTCTATAAGAATGTGAACTGAAGAGTTAACACTGACCAGTAGATACTGGCTTACACAATTTAAAAGCCCTGCTGATTAGTCCAGGCCCATCACATCCAACAAGAAAATAAGTGACCTGGAGGGAAGAAGGAATTTCGATAATAATGAAAATATCATTTAACTTTTTTTCAGACTACTAATGTCTGTAAGGATAAATGGACTCTCCTGAAATGTTTGCAAGGGGAGGTTGATGGGGAGAAAAATGCGCTTAAAAATCATATACAAAAATAAATGAAAAATAATAAAAATAAAAAATCATAGGCAGTGTCTGAAACATTATCTCAAATGTGTTTCTGCATCAAGAATTAGGAATCCCTACGAATTTCCAATGAACAATAAGATCCGTCGATTCAATGGTTCTGTGAACCAGAAATCACAGTAATCAGTTACTTGGCATATCTAAAATAACCCCCCAAAGCCTGGTTCAATCTGATTTCAACAGTGATGGCTAGCTCAATACCAGAGTTGGTTATTCTGTTTCATTAACCCAGATATGTCTCAAGAAATGAAAGAGAAGGAAGAAAAAAATATCTACAACTCAGTAACCCTCCAGGGACTGATTAGAAAATAATGTGTTAAGATTACCAAGTAACACAATCCTTACACTGTTGAAAACAGTGAGTCTACCTGGTGTACTGAACATGCCACTTTAAAAAACATACTCGCAAAGAAGGAATAAGAAGAAAGGTATTTTGTAAGTGACATCAGAACTGTTTTCCATCCTTGGGCATCGTGCAGCTTAAAATGCAGGGACCACTATGGATGAAAACATTCAGACAATTCTGTATCCAAAGTAATTTTAAGGAGACAATGTGGGCAAACAAAATTAAAATGTGAGTTCTGTAGCACCTTCAACACCATCAGCTAGAGACCTTGGGAATGCAGACGACTGTTCCTTTTCCCAAAATGTTACCAAGTTATCTCTGTGTGCACCTTACCCTCCCAGGTAACTGGGAGTTGGAACACCACACAGTGGGATTTCCCTGCAAGATCCCCACGTTCCTGTTCAATTTCATTTCCTCTGAGACAAGTGTGTGTGTGTGTGTGTGTGTGTGTGTGTGTGTACTTATTCTCTAAGAATGTTCTGTGTATATATACCAAAAAGTTAATCACTTTATTCCTAATCTTTGTGAACTTTTTTTCTAAAGTAGGCTCCATGTCCTGCCTGGAGTCCAATGTTGGGCTTGAAATCAGGACCCTGAGATCAAGATCTGAGCTGAGACTAAGAGTTGGATGTTTAACCAACAGAGCCACCCACAAGTGCCCCAGTCTTTGTGATCTTTCAAATAACACAATGTTATTACTATGTATTATTACTTAATTTAACTTAAATAATACACCATTATTATTATGTTATGGTTATTATGCACACATTCAAAGATGGATGGGCAGATGGGTGAATAGATAGATGATGGATGGACAGATGGACAGGATAGATAAAGATATAGAAAGACACAGAGCTATCATATGATATAGATATAAGTAGTGATGATAATTTTCAGATTATAATCTTCCTGGAGGTGGATGGATATTACTTCTGTCTTGCCATCCTATTCCCAACATCTAGCAAAATGCTTGGCACGTGGCCAGTAATCATTATGTATCTTGCAGATCTTGTAGTATCTCTAGTAATACATATTATTACTCCCAAGACCATTTATGCATACATATACCTAGTACGGTTATGCATCTCAACTATTCTTATAGAGATATTTGAGTTGCTTTGGAATCTCCCTAGAACAACGTCTAGAAACCCCGCTCTGCAGGGCACTCTTGAGGGACTTCTGGATCATCAGCCTGCCCTACCGTTCCTCATTGCTGAGGCTACCATGGACTGTCCTGGGTGGGCCGTCGGTTTGGGAACCATCCTTACCCGAGGGGTACCTTACGTATCAGCTCCCCCGGCAGGAAGCCTGAAACCAGCACAATCCTTCTCCACTCTTCACTTGCTTCTGCACCAAATCAGATCGCCACCACGTCAGCCTCTTGGACTGGTGCCGGCCTGGACAGGAGGATGACCAACACCCCCAGATCTCTTGGGCTCCAGCAGCTGCGCCCTGCATAGGACAGAGTTTCAGACTGTGCTAATATGATCAGCAGTAGAGGAGAGTCCACGGTAGAGGAAGGAGTGTGCATTCAAGGGTTGGCTCCTGAGAACTAGGATTAGCATTTAGGGCCGGAATCTTGGTGTTGGACAGAACATGTTTTATGGAGCAATAGTACACTGAAATTTATCTTTCTAAAACCAACAGCATTTTGGAATTAAAAAGTAATAAAATAAATTAAATAAACCCACAGCATTTTGCCCAGCAACCATCCAATTCATTGGCCCTTTCGCCCCAGGCACCCCGAGTATCACGGATGGACTCACTCCCAAGACCACAGCCCTCCTTTCCCTGCCTGGCGGCATCCAGGCTCTGCAACTGTAGCCCTCGGAATAATTCCAGCCTGCTGCTTATTTTCGTGGGACCGTGATCTCAGAATAATGTTTACTTTTTTGAACAGCTGAAAAACATCCCAAGAGGGTTCATGTTTCTAAGAACTCGTTGAGGTGTCACTGACATATGACACCGCGTCAGTTGTCTGCGAACAACATGGCGGTTCTGTCTCTGCAGGAGCTGTGAGGGGACGGCTGCGGTAGGCTATCGGTAGTCAGAGTCACAGAGTTTTGTGTCGTAATGAGAACTTTGATTTAGTCTCTTACAAACCTTGAAACTTTGTGCTTTGCCTACTCCCCATCCCCCATCTCTGGCAACCACCAATCTCTTCTCCGTACCCGCGAGGGCAGGTTTTTAGCAACTCGTTTTATTTTATTTAGATTCCTCACATAAGAGAAGGCATGCTGTGTTTGCCCCTCTCAGTCCGGCTTACTTCGCGGGGCATGACACCCTCAAGCCCTATCCTTGTTGCCAATGGCGGGCACCCCTTCCTTACGTCGGACTGGTACTCCACGGTGTGCTCTCGCACCCGTCCGCCAGGAGGCACTAAGGTTGTCGGCGGCCTCGGCTTTCGTGAATAAGGCCGCCCTGACCCCAGGGTGCATGCTGAGGTCGTGTTTTTGTTTTCTTCAGATACACTCAGAAGTGCAGTTGCTGGGTCGTAGGGCGGCGCTATTTTTAACTTTCTGAGGACCCTCCACACTGCTCTCCAGAGTGGCCGCCCCAGCTTGCATCCCCCCAACAGTGCACGAGGGTCCCCTTTCTCCACATCCTCGCCAACACCTGTGGTTTCTTGTGTGGCTGATTCCAGCCCTCCTGACAGGTGGGGGGGGGGGCATCTCATTGTAGTTTTGACTTCCCATCCGCTCCCGTCTTTTCTTCTGGAGCGGACCCCACTCCCACATCCCTTGTGCATTCCTCCCTCCTCCTCTCCCTCCCCACCTTCAAGGGCGCATTGTGTCAGTTTCATTTAGAGACTCTAGGTTTGTTGTCGGACAGATGGGGAAAGGGGGTCCAAATGGATTCTGTCCTTGACATAGGGTGGCCTCCTCTGAGCTTAACTCAGCCAGGCTAAGCAGTAAGCGACCAGAGTCTCTCCAGCCCTTTAAGGTGCTTTGCTGCTGGTGTTTTTTTATAGCTGTATCTTGCCAGTCTGGTTGGACAGACTCTTTACTTACAATCCTGCAGAGATGCCCCCCCATCGCGTCCAAGACACAGCCTGGTCTTTCTTAGCGGGTCAGGCCCATACCCCCTGTCCCGTCTCCCCCGGGACCTCCCCTCCACCCGGCCTTGGGGTTGAGCACCGCCAGCAAGCACAGACCCCGGACCATGTCCCCCTCCCCTCACCTGCCCCAATAGTTTCAGACCCTGACCTTTCCTCTCCAGGGGACCCCAGGATTCCACCCAGTGCCCCTCCCCCAGCAGCACTGCCCCAGCCCTGCTGGTCTTCAGCGCCTCCCTCAGACTAATCTTACTTTGCTTGGACTTCCTGCACTGGTCCGGTCACTGTAAGCACATGGTCCATGTTGAATGAAGGAATGTGTTAAAATGTACATATTTGCAGCACCTTGGTTCTCTCAGTGCATTCGAGTAGATACTGACAAAGTTGCCATGACACAATATAAGCATTCTGAACATGCTAGAAGCCCAGCGTGCTCTTACTAGACCAAGGTCACGATTGCCTCCAGGCCCATGGACAGTATCTGCCTCTGGCTTCTCTCCCCTTAATGATCATCATGGGGGATTTATGATACCTTGTATTTAGAAGGAGTAATTTTTAAAGCAGAATAAAACGCAGGAATGGCTCTGCTCCAAGAGGACAACGGAATCATTCGAGAAGGGACTATGTCCCACAATCGGGCGCCTTATGCCATTTGCCCAGCCTAACCCAAGAGGGTGGATAATTTGGTGGGCTTCTAAGGAGACCCGTGTGATTCCACTGTCCACGAGCCAAAGGTCTACAGAAAACTCCCAGAGAACCGCCAAAGCGTGAGAAAGGTCGAGAAACTGCTCCAGGGCCCTATTACACTAACCAGGATGCTCGAAACCATTTATGAGAATGTAAATTTACGAAACCAGTCGTAATGTTTTTGCCATTAAAAAATAAAACAGCTAGGTCACAGAAAATTCGTTAAGTGTTAGGATTTCCATTTAACGTGGGATCCTTTCTGGGTCATTCAGACATGGTAAGTTTCATGACTGCTAGTATTTGGGGGAAGACAGTTCCACCAGACACAGGAGCGACTGTGTGCCGGCAGCGTCCTCACGGGTTTAGACGTGAGCTCTGGGGAGTAGGTGCCCTATCTTGGGCAAGTGAACTGAGGCAGAGAGCGAAGAAGTAGAAGCTGGTGAAGCAGGAACTGGAAACAAACTTCTTGGCTTGAGACCCTTCCCTTCCCCATGCCAGGGGGCTCTGGGCAAATAGTGGAAATGGCTGGGACCGGCGGCTTACGGGTCCGTGAACGCCCTGTGCCTAACGCGGGCCTGGCGATCTGTCATCATGCAGATGATGCAGAAACTGGCGATGCAGACCCGGTCAGCGCTGTGGGGGCTGCGTGAGAGGGTGCATGCACCCGGCCGCCCGCGCTACGTCCCCCGGCGGGGGAGGGGGCACCAGGTTATGTAGGCTGCGGGGTAAAGCATGCAAACAGCAATGGCGAGCAACCGTGAGCCCTTTCACATTACTGAACTTGCGTCCCTGCAGGCTTTGGGGAAACGGCCTAGCTATTTACAGCCAGCCAGACTTCGCCCCGAAGATCAACGTCCCCCTGCAAGTATGTACCTAAGATAACACTCAAGCGGAAGTTTGACTCGCCACGTCAGTGTGACTATTGCGGAGCTGACGCATTGTGAAAACCTTACTTGTGGAAAGACTGGCTTCTCCGAGACTGACATTCTGGAATTTGTAAGCATCTATTCCCCGTTGGAATCTAGAACTATTGTGCCCCATTTGTAGAGCACAGGGCAATTTGACCAGCTGAGTGCTTCCAGTTTCCAAGTTCAGACAGTTGGATCACATCCAGAAAATGCGGAAATGCCACTCTCCACGATGCTGAGATGGAAGACATTCCCACACCGACACAACACTCACACGATGGAAAACACAGGGTAATTTCAGTTCTAATCTCTCCCTGGGTATAAATGCTTTACAAAAATAGAGAGAGAGATGCACACAAATAGATGCTTTAGAAACTAGCGGTGAGTTTTCTAGAAGGTATTGGGTGCAGTGGAGATATAAAGCCAACAATGAATGCCACCTGAGAGCTCACGTAAGTCGGTAAGGAAAAGTCAGTGCCAGTCGTAATCTACATACACAGAGGAGCTCAGGGCTGACACGTGGGAAGTCTGTGATGAAGACGTGAAAGTCTGTAAGTCGCATAACCTTCAAGGACTTGTGAGTTCCACCGTATACAGGAAAACCCATTAGGACCCTTAACGAAGCATTGGTAAGGCTCATATGCTTTCTTGCCCCGAGGTCTGGCCAGGCACTCTTATGTTCTAGTCAACATCACCATTTATTTAAGTACCCTAGGGTACAAGCAATAACTCAGTAAACCTGAATCAGACTGCCGTGGTTTCGAGCCGGACGGTCCAGCACAGAACATGGAGTCGAGCCTCTGAGTATTACTGGAATAGCGTATCTCGGCCCTGTTGTCTTCAGTCAATAACCTGCAAACTTGCTTTTGCACGTAGGAATTGCAGTTGCCAGTAAAATTGGTTTCTCCTGCCAATGGTCCATATACCTCCTGTCTGCCTTTGACAGACAGCTCACTCATGAACTGACTAGTTTCATTTTATTTAGAAAGTAGGATTCCATAATTAAACAATCTAAAAAAAATGACTTGAGAAATCAGAAAGCAGTTTGGTTTAAAACAAAACAAAACAAAATAAAACACAAAACTCTGTTCGTGGTATGTACCTGAAGAAGGAAGGAGTCATTTATTTAAATAGTTTTCCTTGGAACTTCAATAGTCACAACTGCATTGAAGTCATTTTTCAAGCCCCTCAGAGAGGAAAAACTTGATAAATGGTTTAATATTACTCAGTAAGTCAGTGCATTCAGAGAGCTATTAACATCTGTTAACAGAGTTAATAAACTAATGTATTTATTAAGAGATTTGATAAATAACTGAAAACTTGGTAATTATTAATTTGAACAAATTTTTAAAAATTCACTTTATAGATGCATGGCTTATATTAGAATAACCAACAAAGATTTAATTACACGCATGTACATTTCCATACAACAAAATTTTATTAAGGAGATAAAACACTCACAAGAAGAAAATAGGTAAGAAGTGTTATGTCCCATCATGGAAAATTTTCAACTAAATATTATAGAGTTGAAGATAGGCTCAGGTCACTCAAATTTTGTTCATTTGGATTTTTAAAAATGTGTTTAATGACAGATGACATGATTAGTTTAACCAACTCCATACAGAATCACATCCATTTTTGCTGTTTTGTCCACATAGTACCCAAATTTCTGACTAAATATATCAATTGCTTTGTCATTCTATACCTCATTGGGGTACACTTAACTTTGGCTTCATTCCTTCTCCTCAAGACCATCAACTCTGGTTCTTTTCAATAGATTAAATTTAATCTGATAGCAGGAAGATGTTTTTTTGAGGGTCCATGTAGAAAAGCACTTTGTATTTACACATGTTTGATGAAACAAAGATGAATAAATCCGATCACTTCCCTCCAAGGAATCCTAATGCAGTCTGCAGAAGTCAACAGCTCAGATGGAAAATAGACGTGATGATAACCCATGCAGGGGTCTCATAGTGTTGCTAATGTAAACCTTCCAGGCTCAACAAATGTTTTCCAGATATGGTCAAGGAATGAGAAGACCCATCTTCATACATAACAAAAACTTGTTCATCATCTATGGAACGAGTATGGAAGAGCCTCCAGGGCCCTTGGGTATGCTGCCTTGGCATACACCTGTGATGGGAAACAGAACTGGTCCTCCCATGGGGGGCTGAGTATGGGACAGAGTTGAAGATGAGGGGATTGACCCACATCACAACATTTCCTTCTCCACCCAAACCGAGAAACAGGGTCCCAGCTTTCGTCCTGGGCATCCCATCCATGTATCGCACACAAAAGAGATCCAGCACTGGGGGGGAGGGGGCCCTTCAAAAGCATCTGCCGCCGGCCGTTCCCGAATCCTCCCTTCTCTGTGTGCTCCCTGCCAAACTCAAGTGTTCCTGGTTCACTTCAAGGGCTATCTGGAAATGACCTTCCTCTCTCGGAAACTGCAAGGGATCCGTCAGCCTGGGGTCTCAACCACCATGCTGAAGCAGAAACACGCCCTTTCATTAGACATTTATTTTCTTCAGGTCGAAGGTGCTTTACCACTTCCCTCATCCGATGACAGTGATGATCGACTCACACTACACGGGCAGCAGATGCAGCTAATAGTGAGCACCTGTGCCTCGAAGGCAGAGACCGGGCATTTGACATGGATGGTCTCTTGTCCTCACAGCACCCCCGTGAGGGAAGGAGTCCTGTCATTGTAACTGGGAAAGTACAGTTTAGGTGAATTAAGTCATGTGCCCTCGAGGGCATCACGAGAAGGAGACGGACAGTCCGATCTGGGCAGGCCATTCACAGATGTCGGCTTGTTCGTGTGACTCTCCGTCAGACAGGGGGCTGAAATTCTGGAAGGACACTGAGCCCATAACAGGTGCTCAGGAAAGCCTGCTCCCATCTTCTTTGAACTGGGCACCGCCGTGCGGCATTCAGGACAAGCAGGAGGCCTCCTAGCCGGTGTCGGGGGTGAAGCAGGGCAGGGGTATTTGAGAGAACGCACACCCACTCACCCCGAGACTGTGCTCGACCCACGGAAGGAACTACATCTGCCGTGATGGGCACAGGGAAGACTTGGGGTCTGCGAGCATGACGGTCTGGCTCTCCCTTGTAGAAAGGTAGTGGAATGCCTGCCTAACGCTCCTCTCCTCTCTGCCCCCCTTCCCTACAAATCTTTGTTTTTCTGGCTCTGTAAAGATCCGCCTCTCCCAGCCCGGTTCTTGGGACGCGTCTCCTCTCCGGCTCAGGACTAGCCAGCCATTGTCTTTAAAACCATCTTTCCTTACCTTTGGGGCACCTGGGTAGTCCAGTTGGTTCTGCATCTGCTTTTGGCTCAAATTGTGATCCCAGGGTTCTGGGATCAAGTCCTGAATCAGGCTCCCTGCTCCTCTGGGAGTCTGTTTCTCCCTCTGACTCCACCCCTGCTTGTTCTTTCTCTCTCTCTCTTTCTGACAGATAAAATCTCTTTAAAAATATATTTTTCCATTGATTCCAAATGATACTTCACACTTGGATAAACGGGGTTAAAAAAAAAAAGTCCTCAGGCTCTGGAATATTTGCCGTGTAAGGGAAGAAAAACGGGCATGAAGAGATGGTCAGCAATCCACCACATGTCTGTAAGCCGTGTTCTGGTCTACCTGGCGGCTGGTGTGATAATTTCAGTCTCTTTCATTCCGTGGGTTATTAATATTTAATTAAGGGGAAGCAGTAAACAAGAAGATATAATACTTGGGTTTTGTCTTCATCATGAAGATTTGGTCCAACCTTAGGACACTTTAAAATCTGAGTGTCGTGAAATGGGAGTTATGATGCATGAACCTCCTCACAGTGACTTCTGGAAATGATTAGTTTATATTAAAAGTCATGAAAATGCAAATGCTTTCACTCTTACAAATAAAAGTTACAAATAAAACAAATACAAACTGTCACAAAAGTTCCTTCCTTCCTTTTAGTTTTTGAGGGAATTGGTTTAGGATTAAAAATTCCCTCCACAATCCTATTGCCTCACGCCTTGGCCGCGTGGGTACCCCATGAGCCTCTGCCCAACAGAACCGGGGCAGGGTGTGTCGACGGCACGCAGAGTCTCTTCAAGTGCACACAAGAAACCTAGGACTGTTCTTACCCCAATGTCTCCCAAGAATATGTTTGATTCCAGTTACATTGGGTACAAAAGCAAGGAAGGAGCTCAGTTTTTCATATCCAGAGCTCTTTGTGCTGTTCCACCAACTGGGCAGAATCATTGGGCCACCAGAGAGAGGGGCACACAACTCACCTTCTGGGACGGAAGCATGCACCTCTCGGCTTGTTGTTGACAGACTTGCTGGAGACCGATGACTCCACGAGTCCAAAGAAATGGCTCTTTTGCAGCCAAGGTAATTCCTCTCCATCGAAACAACCGATTGAAGGTACTTCATCAATGTAATGCTGAACGCGATTCAGAAAACTTTCATGCAGACGTCGTTTCATTAAAAAATGGGAAATCACTTTCCTTCACCATCCAAGCCGACAATGCCGTACCCCAGCCTCCCTTTTCCACGTGTCTCCATAGTGCAGCCAACCCATGTCAGTATACAATTGATTTAAGTTCTCAAAAGAAAGCTGATCTGAGACAGAAGGGTCGCGTTGGCAATCTAGAGTCAATCTTTCCAAATCAAAGGGATGAACCAGGCTGTACATTTTTTCCTCCATGTTTTCTCCCCCTCCGCCTCCTGCCTCCGGAAGCATCACCATCAGCGGGAGCCCCACGCACAGACCATATTAACAGCCAATCTTCACATCTTTAGGATGCAAATAAACTCTCTACCGATGCGATTTTAAATAGAAATTGCTTGTAAATGTTGTTTGCATTTTACAGAAAGAGCTTTCCTTTTGTGAGGAGGGAGTTATTTCTATTGTACAAGTTCAAACACTCAGTCGCTTTGAAAACAGATTAAAATCTAATCTCCCTAATGGGAAATTTGATGACCCGACCGGGACACTCTGCCATCTTTATGTTTGACTCACAACTGTTATCAGCTTTTTTTTTTTTTTTAATTTTGCCGCCGGAACCTTCAGAGCTCCATCCAAAGTTTGGAATTTCGAATGAATGTGTGGTGTACTTTTTAGGTGTGTTGGGACCTGTTTTCTGGAACCCTCCGTCAGTTCGCTTACATGCTTACTTAAATCAGTAATAGAAAAACAAATGATGGCATATTAGTATTTTTTAAGTTCGCTTCTATTAGAATCCTAATCTAAACCATGGGGACTTAAACATGCTTGTATAGACAGCCAGTCAGAATGTCATGAAACAATAGTTTAAAAGAAAAGGCAAAAAACAAAAACACCTCTTTGCTTCTTTGATCACATAAATGTTAGCATCTTCCACTGGCCCATCGCATGCTAGCTCTCACTGTGCTAAATGGTTGCTGTGTTCTAGGCATTTTCTCAGTTTTGTTTCTAACTTTGGATTTTATCCACATTTAACTGAGAGGAAATGCATGGAGACGTGACCAGGCATGCGGCGGGTCACACAGAATGTGACACGCCGCAGACCCAGGTCTCGAAACACGTCTTATCCAAACCCCTCCCAGCGAGTGTGATGTCACCGCCTCCTACCGTTTCCATGGCAGCGAACTCCAGGAGATGCTAAGAGAGGTCACTGTTATTTTTTGAAGTGTCCTTGGTCCACCAGGTCTGGGAAACACACACGGAAACAATGTTCAGCAGACTTTCAGCTGTCGGAAGTCGTAGCCCCTGACAGTATGCCAACAGTACTGCGAATGCATGGTCTGGAGTGCCCGAGAGGATGTCCCCCTTGGAGGCGACTCAACGTGAGATGTCCTGAGGGGGACGCTCTCTGGACATGTGCACATCCTTGCAAGCTGAGCTCATGGAGCATTGAGAGACATCTCCTGCCTCCCAGCCAGGCTCTGGACCTGACGAAGCTCACCATGAAGCCGTGCTTTATTCACTTGGCTTTGACTCACCCACTGAAGGGTGTGCACTGAGTCAAGCCCTGGGTTAGCTCCTGGGGGGCCAGAGCTAGGACAAGAGGCTCTGGTCAGGGAGGATGGGAGCAGAGAAGGAGCCCGCCCCCAGATGCTGGGGAGGGGCAATAATCTGTGCCACAGGAGCAGGGAGCACATTAAAAAAAAAAAAATTCCATTTATTTGACAGAGATAGAGAGAGCACAAGCAGGGGGAGCAGCAGAGGGAGAAGCAGATTCCCCACTGAGCAGGGAGCCCGATGTGCGGCTCATCCCAGGACCCTGAGATCCTGACCTGAGCTGAAGGCAGACACTTCACCGACTGAGCCCCGTAGGCATCCCTGGAGCACCTCTTCTTGGGGAGTGCAGTCTCCAAGACTTTCTTCACACTTTACACCTTCAGCCGAGCTCAGTCTGCAGGGGACATGGGCAGGGACACAGAGACACTGATGGCAAGCTCTAGGAGCACCACAGAGCAGACCTTCCAGAAGCTTCACCTGGACATCTCTTGCATGGGTAAAGGGCCACAGGAGAGGCTTCCTCTTTTCTTGTTTTGTTTTGTTTTTGTTTTTGTTTTTTGCTTTGTTTTTTGAGGAGATACTGTTGTTCTGTTTGTGCGCTTAGCCGAGTGCAAGAGGATTAGATGACCTTCTCACTGCGAGGTTACGGGAGCCGTGGTGATATGAAGATGGGTATCTGCATTACAGTCAAGCCACGGTGGCATCCTTCCTGATACGTTCCCCCTCTCTAGGCTTCTAGCAATATGAGATGTGCCCCCTTTGAAAACCAACATGCACTGACTCTTAGATTTTGTAAATAGAAACTAGAAAATCTTTGATGCCAGGTTTTACAAATGCACCTTTTTCTTAATGATACCGTTTTGTTTCTTGATGACAACGTTCAGGGCTTGAAAGGCATTGTAGGAGTCCTGGAGTTTCTCTCGCTTCCATTTCAACTCTGGTCATGCTGTGGAGGGGAGCGGGAAGCTGGTCCAGAAACAGCGCATGTCATTCAGTCGAAGGTCAAAGGACTCAGTAGTAACAAAGAGAAAATGGACGCGGGGCGTGGGGGTGTCCTCCAGCACATTGGTATAGTCGACACTGTGTCTTTAGAGCTGTGCCTGGTCGTTGTTTTAGAAGTCCCTTCAAAATCAATTTCTGCTTTATGCTTATGAATTCATGCACTGGTCCCTCTTCATCGCAAGCGGAGATGGATAGCCTCTTCCCGCAGAGCTCTGCTTCTCGTGCATCCGCTGGGCTTCAGGGCAGACTCCGTGGGCTTGGGAGCTGCGTGCCCAACAGCAGGTGTGTCTGCTTCCCGTGAGCACACCAGTGCTCCGTGAGCATCCTGCACAGCCCTACCCCGGCACACAGGCTCACACTCACATGCACATGCTCGCAAATACACACTCACACAATGCACATAGGCATCCACCCATGTGCACACAGACACACACATATACCCTCCACAGGGGCATGCACATACATACGCACATGTGTCACACATGCACACATGTGTGTGAACACTGGCACACACATAGGCACATGCTCAGACACACCTCAACATGCACACATGCACATACCATAATACGTACACACATGCTAGGGGACACACATGAACACACACAAAGACACATGATCCATATACACAGACACAGAGACACACGTGCATGCATAGACGTGTACATATATACATACACATGCACACACATGCACACACACAGAGGTCTGGGGAGGTGAACAAGTGATCTCAGCTTGCTTCTCTCTCCCTACCCTACACCCCAGCCAGCACTTGCTCAGCTCCTGGGCCAGGAGGAAGCCCCAGCAGATGTCAAGCCAGTTCCCCCGGACAGGGCTCCTGTCACTAGCATGTTGGAACAGAAGTCAGACAAGCCTGGCCAGGAATGAGGAGCAGGGATCTGGTGTCAGATAAACACCATCTCTGAGCTTTCTCACCCAGGTCATGGGGAGAAGTTCCCATGGAGAACTGCATGGATTTTATATGAAGTTCTGTCTTGAGTGAAGAAAAGCAAAGATGTGTTAATAAGGTGACTTCACTGAGGCTGGTACCCTGGAGCATGACCAGGGCCATCCAGACCTGGCCCACGCTCTCCCCCGACCCGTGAAGGCTGTGTGCCTGCCGGGAGGTGACAGTTCGTGGGGTCTGAGTCTGTTTCCACATCCACGATGGGGAGGTGACAGGAGCTCCTGTCCTTGCTCCCTGAGCACCCCTATGCCCCGTTGGCTGACGTGTCTCCAGGGCCTGCTCCTCTGTTTCCAGCGCCCGCTCCCCTGCCCACTTTCTAACCCACTCCTGTGGCCACCTCCTCTGGGACATTGTTTCTCTTCCATTCCCGGACGCCTCCCCCGTGAAAGCCACAGATGGAGTTTTAATGTGTGCATCGAGGTGGGGGAATGGAGAGGGGAAGAAGTCTTCGAACATCACTGTGCTCCTAAGGAGCGGACTGGGCTCCCTAAGAGGAAGTCCCAGAATGAATCCTCCCGTGGCCTCTCAAGCCACCCGAATTTTTTAAACCTTTGTAAATGCCCTATAATTAGGTGTGGTTGCTGACAGTTTCCCCCTTTCTCCTCTTCATTATTGTCATCAAAATGACAGCAGCAGATTGCAAGCTCCCTTTACTTTATTTGCCAGTGTCGTGCTGGGGTGGAGCTGGTGTCATCGGACCGGTGGGGTTCTGTCTGAGTTTTCATAGGTTCTGCAAGCCTCCGGGGAAGCCCCGTCTGGATCCAAAGCTGTCCAGGTCCCCAGTGAAGGCACATTCTTCCCGCCAACACTGGGGTCAATTCTCAGAAAGACTTCTGAAAGCAAATCCGGTCTACATAACGTGCCTTTTGAGAGGGTTAGCCACCCTCCAGAACATTCTGGTTTCACAAGTGGCTTTCTAATTCCCACTGACACATTATAGAGATTTCCGAACCTGAGACCACAGGGAGATATCTAAGCAACCCCTCCCACCACCCAACTCCTAGGATCCCTTCCTAATATTCTAGCCTGGTCTCGGGCGACGTTTCAGCTGAAATAACTGGGGACCACTGACGTTGAGACGGCAGCCCAGTGGGACCCCTGGGAGTAACAGAAGGCACCTTACACCAGTGTATTCATAACCAGCGCCAGGAGCCTGAGCCAGCTCCCCGCCAACCACCGCCCCGGCCTCAGTCTGCCTGCCCCCCCGGCCAGTGGTTTATATCCGTGCCCAGCGCGCACTCGTCCACCAGCGACCATCGGTGACTCTCCATCATGGAGCAGAGGCAACGGTGAGAATCTAAGCCCAATGCCCTGGGGGTGCCTGGTGGCTGCAGATCTCTTAATCTCAGAGTCTTAATCTCAGAGTCATGCATTCAAGCCCCACACTGGGCGTAGAGCTTACTTACACCAACCAACAAACAACAACCCAGAACACCACGCACTGTGGCCCCTCCTGCATGAGGAGCTGTGTCCCAGGTGTGAGCAAGCCAGATACGACCCCAGCCAAGTGTGACTCCCGTATTTCCGGAAGAGTCAAGTCAACCCACAACCCCCATCTCAGGACTTCAGCGGCCCCTCTCACACACGCGGTGACACACCTGCACGGACGGGAGCCTCATCACCAATGTGGTCCCGGGCAGGAGGCCGACACGAGGTGGCCGCATGGGACCTGGGCCCTCCCTGACACTCCCTGCTCTCAGAAAACTACTTCCTCTACAGCTAACTTGGTATAACGTCCCTATCATTAAATGACTCTATTCTATGCTTTTAAGGTTTTTTTTTTTAGGTAATCCCCACCCCAAGTTAAGGACACTTTTCTCTCTGGGGACACTGTAAAATGGGCCGCGTCCTCCTTCCGCTCCATAAGACTGTGCCGTTTGCAGTTGTTCTCCAATATTCAAGCTGCATCATCCAAACCCTTGCTTTAAGGTAAACGGGATTGTG
Source organism: Taxidea taxus jeffersonii (assembly GCA_003697995.1). Classification (NCBI taxonomy): domain Eukaryota; kingdom Metazoa; phylum Chordata; class Mammalia; order Carnivora; family Mustelidae; genus Taxidea; species Taxidea taxus. The sequence continues at coordinate 8,560 of RCUC01144763.1, read as the reverse complement.
CTGACGTGGCCTGAGGTTAACAATCTACCGACGTCCCACTGCTCAGGCTCGATTCCAACGCTTCTCATGATCCTGTGGCCTCTTCTCTGCCCTCTTCTCTCCCCCAAGGAACAGATCCTTTGTTTTCAGAGCAGAAACTCCCCCGTGACCTCATGGCTGGGGAGTTCTACTCCGGGGCTAGGGACATACCATTCCAGCTGTGAGTCCTTTCCCAACAATCCTAAATAAAGGTGTACTCACAGTCAAATTCCCTCTCCCAAGTTATTTGTTGTTGCTTGGGGATTGAACACCAACATGGTGATGGGAACCATCCACGATGACATAAAAAACACAGTATATTTAAATTATTTTATGTAGCGTTCCCGTAGGCCTTTGTTGTGTGCATATGCAGTTTACCTATTTTTTCTTAACTACAGCTTTTTTCCTTGAAGAAGCTCAGCCTCCACATATATGAGCCTGCTGTCATACCGAGTGAGTGTTTATTTATACCTAGACAAACAAAGTTGTAAGCAAAAATACTGAGTTTTTAGCCAAAATGCCTTCTGAGAGGTTGGAGATCTCTGGCGAGGTAGGCTCGGAGGAGGGCTTGAGAGCTATACTTCTGACTCTTTCCAGAAATATTTCCACTTTAGCTGAGTAATTCCAGTTTTCATGTACCAGTGTTCAGAGTTGTTGTAACACTGACCCCCCAAAAGTATGAATCCACTAGATGAGTATTTTGGATACTGTTCCAACGTAGAATCCCTAGGTATACAGAATTGTGACCAGGATCCCAGGACCATTAGATAGATTAGATATTTCTGAAGTTTATACCATTAGATATGTATAGGTTATCGGGACAATAATATTAAGCATATACTTCCAAAAATTCCTTTCTTAATATGCTAAAGTCAAAAGAAAATCCCCTTCTCTTCCAATAAAGCATATTAAGCAGAATATATGTTTTAAAATTATTTTTACTGTTTGCAGAAGAATTAGCACCTGAAATCGATCTAGCCCCATATCCATACTTCACTAGCCATTGGCCCCAAACTCCGTTAAGTTCTGTATCCGCTTCTGCCTTACGGAGACATGAATACTTCTGAAAAGTCCACACTGCTCTTGGCCATATCAGTGAGATAAAGAGCCTGAAGTCACCTTGATAACTGTATTCTAACATCTTACGTTCATCCCTAAAAATCTTTGTGTCATACCTAGAAAAAGGAAGTCAGTATGGAAAAGATGAACCAAAGTTACTCCTTTGAGATGTCGAGTCTTTTATAACTTAAGTTAGTGCCAGTCAGAGGGTTACAGACGAAAGGTTAAGTCGCAGTATCTGTTAAGGCTCTTCATCACGACCTAATTTCTCAATTACGTGGCCGGCTGTTATCACCGGGATGCCTCCACTTTTCATCTAGATTCTCCTTCTCTTTGAAGATCACAGGGAACACCTCCAGCTTGATCTTGTGCACATTTGAGCAACTATCTAATCAGTGGGGCTGATAGACCTCCACCACCACCTTGATAAACAGGAGGGGAAAATAGCTGAATTTCCCAGAAACCAAGTCTGATTAAAATAAAAGTGCTTAGCATTCCTCTGCTTTACACAAAGCCCCACACAAAAGAGTCGGTGTTTTCAGAACCAGAAGCAACATCATACCAGGCTACTGGCAACCCTCGGAATCGTATGCTGGGTGTACTTCCTACAATATGATGTTATTCTTGATTGACGTGATTTTCTTTCCTATGTCTCGGTCTTAACAATGCCACCAGGAAGGGTCTTGTAGCTGTAATTCACACTGAACGCTGGGTTTATCTTAACTGACCAAATGTAGATCAAGGAATACAGACGCTGCTTGAGAGAGAGATGAGCAGGAAAGTCAGATAATACCACACCAGAAGCACACAGAGGGAATTCGAACCACCTCACATCACAGAGAAAACCTGATGTGGTTTCAAAGAACGAAAATGCCTTATTTCTTTGTTTGCTTTGAGGCGGGGTGGGCGGAGGGGAGGCTGCTATGTTTCCAGTAAGTTCCAGCAGCCGGCATCTCGACCATCTCTGACGGCCAGTCTTAGAAATGAGGTCATCCTCCGAAGCTGACAGCTAGATGACGCACAGATTCTTCTTAGATACCTTTTCGTGGAATTCATGGAAAAAAAAATACATAGTTTTTGTGGAGTACAATAAATACTGGAGGCAACTCAAAAGGGTAGCCTCGCCACCTTCCTAAACACTGTCAGGTCATCGCACACTTTAGAGTAAAACCCGCCATGGTGATTTATCTGCAGGTGAGTTTAAACTCCTTTGCTGTGCGACTCATGCGTCTCCGAGTGTGTGCTTCCTGACTCTGTGTACTCATGTGCGTCTCGCTGTGAGCCCCTGGAAAGGAAGCTGACTTACAAACCCGGCGCGTCCGCATCTGTGCCTCCCAGTGTTTTAATGTGTTCCCGGGCAGTGCCCAGAGATTAGTCACGAGAAAAACATCTTCATCTTATTGATTGAATGTACAGGATAACATGTTCATTTCACAAACTCCCCGCTGTGGCATTTAGAAGAATACATTTCAATGGGCATCATCCTGCTGGAATGAGACAGAATTCCTGGGTTGACCCAGGATCTGAAAAGAGCCTAAGCCCAAATCAGCCCCTTCCAGACTCTGGTCCATGGTGAGGTCAGAGCATAGAAACCAGTTCCTCAGCCAGGAATCCAGTTCCTTCTGGTAATCTGATCACTGATCTTTCTCTTAAGAAGAAGATTTTTCTGCCATGAGAAGTTTGGAGGCATGGCCCAAGGCTTGACAGTGGTTTTAGTGGGAATGCATAGTGCCAACATCTAAGAATGATATGAATTGAAGCGGCCATAGAATACGTTTCAGCCTTAAAAAGAAGGAAATCCTGCCCCTTGCAACAGTGTAGACAGACTTGGAGGACATTATGCCTCATGAGAGAAGCCCAACGCAGAAAGACAAATACTGAATCATCTCACTCATATGTGGAAATGGGAAAGATCTGGGGATTTCAGGTACAGCGCAGTGACTAGTTAATTATACTATAATGTAGACTCGAAATTTGGTTTGAGAGTAGATCTCAAGAATCCTCATGACACACACACAAAACCTGTGGTAACCGCAGGAGGTGATGGATGTGTTAGTTAGCTTGGTGGTGCTGTTCATTTCACAACATGCATCAAAGCATCACATCGTGTACCTGAAACATACACAGATTTTATTTGTCAATTGTAACTCAACAAAGCTAGAAAAAATTGCAATATCCGATGCTGGAAATCTGTTTTTCCAGAGATAAAAAGTTATTGGAACTTACTTGCTTAGCACTTGAGGAGAGAAGGTAATGTTGTCATTTTACTGAGAGAGAAATAGAAAGGCTTAAAAGAGGCGAGGTTTGTGTTCACTCGGTCACTGATTCACTCACAAGCATGTGCACAACCCACCAGACGCCCCTGCACATCTGGGGGACACAGAGGTAGCAGTGGGGGCCCTGGACGGCTCTAATCCTAGGGGTCCTACCTCCCTGATCTCAAATTTTGGTGACACCCCACAACCTGGGGATATCAGAATGAGTCTTGCAGATGTGCCTTTGAGGAGACAGATTCGAACCATCCGAACTTAGAGCACATGAGGTAGGGACCACACTCCTGAAGGACGAGGACTTTCTCATCACAGGTGCCCGTGGCCTGCCTGGGTTAGACCCCAGCCTATAGCCTATACCCTGCCTTGTCCACCCACCTCCCTCCAAAGCCAATTTCCTCGAGTGTAGTTGTATGAGCAGGAGGGCAGAAGAAGACTGCCTCCCCGGCCCCCCACCAGGTGAGCCTTAGCTCATTCAATCACCAGGATGAAGGCCAGAAGCAGGCATTGGTTTTCCGATCAGCGTTCCTGACCTGTGATCTGCATACACTGAAGGGCACCGATTGTGGGTGTACTGAGTATTAGCTACTGTTTGCTCCCGTTCGGCCACACCCACAGCCTCAGAGAGCATCTCTGCGAACCGCACGGTGCACCCCCTTCTTGAAAGGCAGTCACAGACGCCCCTCGTGGGTCCGGTTTCTTTTGCTCAGTACCTGAGATGTTTGGCTCCACTCACATGGCACATTCTGGGTAATTTCCCCACCAGATATTTCTGCTTCATCAAACAGATACTGAAAACTTTAATGAAATTCAAACTCTATCATGACTTAAAAAAAAAAGAAAACAAAAACAAAAACAAAAAAAACACGGTTTAATCCAGCAGACCTGGTAGACACTGGGAAAAACTCCCAGTTTAAGTTGTTGGAAACCTTCAGTGGGTCATCTCCCAGAGACCTTCACACAAATGTGGAGCACTCGACATCAGAAATCACCATATAAATTGTAACAATATAATATCTGCCAAAAAACATTAGGTTTCCGATTATAAGCAACCTGATATTCTTTTTTATTGAGTTCAAAGAAAACTGACAAATTAAAACATATGCTTTTTAGAAATACACTGATAGGAAAGGGAATGGAATCAAAATCAGAGGAAGGAGATGATAGTCACAGGACTCAGCACCGCCTTGCCCTGGGTTGGAAGGAGGTTTGCAGACCAGGATGACGTCTTTGCTCCCGTGTCACAGAGGGAAAGCCACCTGCTGATGGTTTAGGTGTCAGAGCAAGACCATCAAATACACATTGGCAGACAATCAAATTCTTCCTTAGAAATGGAGTGTGTTGGGGCTCCTGGGTGGCTCACTGGGTTAAAGCCTCTGCCCTTGGCTAAGGTCATGATCCCAGGACCCTGGGATCGAGCCCCACATCGGGCCCTCTGCTCGGCGGGGAGCCTGCTTCCTCCTCTCTCTCTCTGCCTACTTGTGATCTCTGTCTGTCAAATAAATAATAAAATATTAAAAAAAGAGAAAGAAGTGGAGTGTGCTCACGTGTGCGCATGTAAGCGTGCATACACACCCCTCTATGGGGAAAAGCAGGCTCATCTAACTGAAGCTCCGAGTAACTATGGAAAGAAGCAGGCACATCTGGAGGCAGGAATTACTGGGTTTCTGAACAGGATGTGCTGTGTAAACCCCATGGGCTCTGAGGGAGGGATGCTGCCTTGGCTTGGCGCAGCTTCTGAACTCCAGCTCCAACCTCCTGTGAGGCTGACAGCTAGTCCTGTATCTTCCAATTCACACTCCTGTTGGCCAGTCTGTTTGCTTATTTTGACATACTTTGAGCGGTTTCTTTTTTCTTTGTTTGTTTGCCACCAAATACGCCCAGACCAAGCCACGTGCCCCACTGATGACATCATTTCCCTGGCTGAGAAGTGATGCCAAGGCGTGTCTAGAGCTACGCCGTTGTTCTGCCCTGGCAGGGGAATATTCGGTAGAATGGGACATCTTGCTGTGTATGCCTTCTCCATCCCTGAGGGGGTGGCTAATGCTGTGGGCTCAGGTGGCTGGTGGAAGCTATGACTTCTGAAGCTGAGCAGTGGGCATCCAAGTGGCCTTCCTGGTGAACTCCAGAAAAAGCACAGCCAGGTGGAGAGTTCTGTGGAAAAGTCACAAGGATGGGTGTCTCCGTCTCTCCAGGGGTAGGAGCGCTCCACGTACTCACATCACGAAGCCGGCTCGCTCCCTCATGCACACCAGCCCTGGAAACCCCAGGTTCCTCCTGTGCAGCCTGTGACTTCTCCCATGTGCTTTGAACCACAGGTCACCAGCCCATCGCTGTCACGGTTTACAATGCAGAGCCACGTGTGGACGGCCCCATCGGATGAGGGTGGCTGACCGGGCTTGGGATCAGCTCCACACAGAGACAGTCCTTACCCATGATGATGAAGAAGAACAGTTTTCCCAAACACAATTAGCTGTGATTAATACTATTTCTCAGTACTTGTCAACAAAGCTGCAAATGTGATAGATTCCCCTCAATTAAGAAGTAAGAGTAACAATTTCATTCCTTCTAATGGTTGAGGAATATTCCACTGTGTGTGTACAACACATCTTTACCCAGTCATTTATGGATGGACCCTCAGGGGACTTCCGTGTCCTGGTTACTGTAAGTAATGCTGCATAAACACAGGGGTTTGTATTTCTTTTCAAACTAGTGTTCTTGCCTTTGTTTGGTTTAGAGACCCAGTAGAGGAATTACAGGATTATGTGGTGATCTTAGCTTCAATTTTCTGAGGACCCTCCATTACTGTTCTCCACAGTGGCTGCAGCACTCTGCATCCCCACCAACAGGACACAAGGGCTCCTTCTTCTCCACATTCTCACCAACACATGTTATTTCTTGCCTTTTTGTTACCAGCCATTCTGACTGTGAGGTGATGTCTCATTGTGGTTTTGATTTGCATTCCTCTGATTATTGTGATGTTGAGCATCTTTTCATGGCCAACAGATGGTTCTTCTGAAAATCGTCTATGTGGGTCCTCTGCCCATTTTTTTAATCAATTGTTTTCTTGGTGTTGAGTTGCAGAAGTTATTTATATAGTTTGGATAGTAAGCCCTTATTGGCTATATCATTTACAAGCATCTTGTCCCATTCGATGGGTTGCCTTATTCTGTTTTGATGGTTTCCTTTGTTGTGCAGAAGCTTTTTATTTTGATGTAGTCCCAATAGTTTATTTTTGATTTTGCTTCCCTTGCCTGAGGAGACATATTCATAAATATGTTGCTAAGGCTGATGTCCAAGAGATTACTGTCTGTGTTTTCTTCCAGGAGTTTTATGGCTTCAGGTCTCACGTTTAGGTCCTTAATCTATTTTGAGTTTATTTTTGTGTTTGGTGTAGGAAAGTGGTCCCGCTTCATTCTTTTGCATGTAGCTATCCAGGTTTCTCAACACCATTTATTGAAGAGACAGTCTCTGCCCCATTGTATATTCTTGCCTCCTTTGTCATAGATTAATTGTCCGTATAAGCACGGGTTTATTTCCACTGATGTATGCGTCTCTCTTGCCATTTGTGACAGCACAGGTGGGCCTAGAGGGTATTATGCTAAGTGAAGTAAGTCAGACAGGGAAAAACAAATACCGTATGATTTCATTTATATGTAGAATCTGAAAAACAAAACACATGAACAAGCATACTCCTAATACAGAGAACAAACTGGTGGTTGCCGGGGGGAGGGGGCGTGGGGGGATGGGGGAGAGAGGTGATGGGGATTAAGTGGTACAAACTTCCAGTTATAAAATAAATAAGTCATGGAGATGAAAAGTACCATATAGGGAATACAAGTAGTGACACCGTAGTAGCATTGCATGGAGACTACAGTCATCACGGTGAGCACCTTGTAGTATACAGAATCGTGGAATCACTATGTAGCAATGATATTTCAATTAAAAAAAGTAATAGCAATAACCCAGAGGCCTTCCAGATGAGCATTAGGGCAGCAGCTTTAGGACTAGGGCACGAATTGGACCTGTTGTGTCTACTTTGGATCTATTAGAGCACCCTTCCCTACCCTTCTTTCATGCCTTCACTCACTAGACCTTCTTGAGAAAACCAGCCCGGGGCGATCCCTTCTACTTTCTACAAACAGAGCTACAGAATAAAAAGTAAATATTTTTTAAGGGATGGTGATGAGCTATAGAATATGTTACCCTGAGCATACCTATGCCCAAAAAGGAACTTTCGTGGCAATTGTGCCAAAGTTCACAAGCAAGTTCGCGAGACGGGATGTGTGATATATGGCGGCAATGCTCCCATGCAGGTGCTGCCTGGATTGAGCTGATGTGCTCCGGGTATCACGCAAGGATGCTTCCTAGCGGGCGAGGGAGCTTTTCCCTAACCAACCGACATTTCCATTCATCCATATTGTTTTCCTGCCAGCAGAATCTGTTACCTAGTGGTATGTTTACAGATGGGTCTCCTACTTTCTGTGGGAAACAGTTCTTTTTTTATGTCCAGAGACCTTGAGACCACAAAGCGGGGGGTGGTAAAGAATGAGGTCCCCTACATGTTCAGTTTCTGGTTTCCATTCGGTGAGTTTGGACTTGTTCCCACATGGGGCAGGGAGAGGGTTCTAGAAGGGGAAGTGATGCCACAGGGGCCTCAGCTGCCTTGGAGAACTTAGGGTTTGGCAGCTTGGCTTGTGGGTGGGACCATGCTTAATACAAACACGAGTGGGCCCTGCTTGTGGGTCAGAAGTCCACCCAAATTGAATTTTCCCTTTGTCCTCCTTGAGCTCTGTTGTTTTTCTTATGTGCTTCCTGGGAAATAGGATTCTTCAGACAGAGGCACTTGCTCTTGGTTTCCAAAAAGGAAAGCCCTATGTAAAACACAGTGCTCTGGTGAATTAAGATTCTCCCGTTTTCTCCTTCTCTGCTGTTACAGAAGGACAGAGAGCAGTCAATCAACTGCCTTCTGTTTCCAACCTTCCTTAAGCCCCAGGACAGGACCTGGGCATGGAATCCTCTTCAGCCGATTCATCAGAGGTGGAAGGCTGGCAAATCCCAACTCAGTGCCTACATCCCAATGGATAAATGAGATTAGGTCATCATGAAAATGTTCTCCAGAGCTAATCTATGGGAGAACCCATTTATATCTACAGTCAGAAACATCCAACACAAAATTTAATTGCAATCAGCAAACACTGACCCCCCCCCCC